>OY735201.1:0-192500 GCA_963457665.1 Thysanoteuthis rhombus | reverse complement strand
TCTTATCAAATATGAACAAAAATTTAAAGTTAGGGTGTTAGGGATAGGGCTAGGGCTAGGGCTAGGGTTAGGGTTAGGGGTTAGGGGTTGGATTCCACTCAGGGTTACAGTTAGGGTTCCGCTCAGGGTCAGGGTTAGGGTTAGGGGTTAGGGGGTTCGGGTTAGGGTTAAATAGTGCAAGATACAGTCTTAGAATGTCCATCAGTTTTGATCATCTAAATTAAATTTTTTTCGGAAGTCCAGACTGACTACTATGAGAGTGCTTAACTCAGTTAGGATGTGTTCTTCAAGATGAAAAAGGAGAGTTCTTTAGGGAAAAAAGATGGATTACTTTTTATACGCAAGGGTGTGTGTGTGTAAAAAGTAGGTGTGTAAAAACTATGAAAACTATTGTAACTAAGTAGAGAGCAGAAAAAAACCCATAGAAACAAGCTTAACTCGAGGTCATAAGAACAGTGAGAAGTGGAAAAATTTACTAAAGTTTAAATACCATAAAGATAACAATTGGTTATCTCATTTGTAGTTCTATGAGACATTAAAGAGGAAGAGACAAAGAATTTACCATTTCCAAAGAAATTTTCAACTGAGTAAAGAATCGTCAGTAGATCCCTGCCAAAGGCAGATAACTCCACATATGTGTAATTTTTTTTAGTGCTAAAAGGTGGGCACTATAATCGTTTATGTAACAGGATTAAATATCTTTCAAAATACTCATTTTAAGAGACTTTTGCGGCACATTAATATATTTTCTAAATCCTTGTCATACATAATGATAGAAATTTTCAAATGAATTATATAATTGAAATATATTGTTTCTTTAACTGAAAATAGAATTTTTTTATGTTAGGCAGAACAAGTAATCGTCGTATATTTTCATTTCACAGCTTTTTAACAATCTTTAAATGGTAGAAAAATAAAAAGGATTGTCTGCTTAGTTTATGTGCAGTTTGTCGACACTCAGATTGTCTAAACTGTCGACAATTATAAGTACTAAATCTAATTTTGTCAACGATTTTGTGTAAAGATATTGCAAATTCAAGAATCAACAATTTTTTCTTCTCAACACCCAGGTATTCTTTTAATGATGAGGAGGAAAGTGCATTCACTTGTCACCAGCAGCTCTTCTATTTCAACATTACACCATTTGGACTTGCGAACTCACCCAACGTGTTTAAAGGGGCAGAAAGATTTCACTGGCATAAATAGGTTACATTTTGGCGTTCAGTGGAAGATAATTTAAAACATAGAAAAGGTCTTTGATTGTGGGTTTCAATTTCAGATTATGCTTTGAAAGAAGTGAGTGACTCGATATTTAATCTTTATAATTATCAATAAGGACACAGTCATACTGCGATAAAGTTAAGGGGGTTTCACAGAGGAGGAAACATATCTACTATGTATTGAGAAAGCTTAACCACTACCTGCATAATGATACCCTCATCATTTACAACAAGCAGAAAACTTTGCAATATCTAATTTATCCGCCACCAACATGGGATAAGAAAATACAATAATGGGCTTCAAGTATTGCAGGATAGAATACCAACATGGTTAAGTTATTGTGTGTGCAGATCTATTGTCATGGTCAATAGACACAATGAGGGTCAACAATAATTAAGTGGTAGAGATAGACATAAGGATGTACAGGGTCAGTGCAATTCAAATGAGTTTGAAACCAAAGAGTTTGCTGCATACAAACATAAAGTTTGACCAATAACGTGTATGAGCAATCCACGATAGCAGGCTTAGATGCGATTAGGGACTCAGACGGGGATATTTTAAAACTAAAGCAGAATTAAAAACAGTAAAGACACCAGATTACAAAGAAGTACAGTGACGGGTGAGATGGTTGATTGATTTGTCACAACCTGACGTTAAAGCTATAGACTTTATGTCCCCTCACTTCAGGAGAAAAGTCATTGCGCAGTATCACGATGAAAAGAAACAGTTGCACATCTAATACAGGAAAATTTTCCCAGATTTGGCGTCAAACTTCAATTAGTAACTGATAATGGACCTATGAAGGATAATTCTGGGGATTAACAATACCCTCGTCGGGTGTATGAATGATCTGAAGTTTTGTCTGACCATCCGTTTTACTCTAGAATCATTGAAGCCTACCAAATTTCCAAGACCATACACGTTAAAATCCTAGGACCAACTTACAAGGGAAGAAAGCTGTTTCATTCCAGCATGATAGGAAACATCATGTAGCATTCCTAGCAGTTCTACATGAAGATGAGCAATTATAGACTAGGTAGGTATCCACTATTGTAGATCTGTAATATCTATAAACTTAAGCGGCAATAGAATTGGTACCGCAAATAATTGTCCGATTACAATGTACAACTATCCAGTATAACAATGTTGGTTCCTTTAGCAGATGGATGATAATGTGGTTGCTGAGTTTATTGGTGAAAACACTGGAAGTATTTCCCAAGTTGTGGATTGAACTGACTGACAAGATATGACATCTGATTATATACTATGTTATTCAACATATTCTTAACTACAGATACCTATATACCATTGTTTGCATATTCATGTTTGAGGCAAAATATATATTAGAAACATCTGCTATTGTTACGAATATCATCAGCCCATTATCAATTTCAACATGACCAATGCTTCCTACCAACTCAAACATGAACTGCATCATCTGGGTGGAGAGAAACAGACGGTTCCCCCTATACTTTCAACCATAGTGCCAAAGATTGATATTCAAGGACATTTTTATAACTACAATAGGAGATAAATTCTTGATTTTTCCATCACTTTCAACTGTCCCCATTGGTATGTAGATGGTGCTTTCGCCATACGTCCATGTTTGTTTTACCAGCTCTTTACGATACATGGGGGATTTCAAGGTATTGGTGTTCTTGTCAGGAAAAACAGAAGAACTTTAAACTGGAATGCTACATGCTCCAGTAGAATGCATGGAAAGTCAGGAGTTTCAAGTTGAGGCAAGAGATGATATCAGTTTGCAATGTATTTGTGTGTGTTTGAAGATTATACTTGAATACATCACTGCCAGTCTATGTGGCATCAAATCAACAATTAAGACGATCCTCTCTGTAAAATAGCAATACAGTTTTTATTGTTTAGCTGAATACTGCCGCACTTTTGCCTGTTGACCAGGTTTTTCAGAGACTACACAGACGGTAAGGCTGCTTCCAAGTTCAAATCAGAAGTGAGTTTCAAAATTAACAGCAAGATGAAACCCTGGTATTTGTGTTCTTGTCATAAAAAAACAGAACTTTATGCCAGAATGAGACATGCTCTTGTAGAATGCTTGGGAAAATTACGAGTTGTAAGATGAGACTAGAGACGTTAGCATTGACTTAGAATTATCAGTTTGCAATGTTTTTGAGAGTATTTGTAGTTGACATTTGAATAAATTAGTGCCTTTTCCATTTTTTGCAGTCTACGTGGTGTAAATTCCACTAATTAGGACTATTCACTTGGTACAATAGCGGTACAGAGTTTTCCTCCTGTCGAATACTGAATACTTTGCCATTTTTGCCCATTGACCAATACAGTTTTAGCTGCTCGGCTGAATGCTGTGGCATTTGTGCCTCTTGACCACAGACTACACAGAGGGTAGGGCTGCTTCCAAGTCTAAATCAATAGACCATCAAAAAGTTAACATTCTACTTTTTCAATGAGTCAACATAATAATAGAATAATAGGTTGACTTGAAGAATTTTCTATGGCTGAATTTATCTGGCACATTCCAAACCAGTTAATATTTGATGCTAAAGATATCGATAACTCCAGTACCGATCAACCACCAACTTTTAACTAACGGGGATATTTCACGAGACAATAAGCAATGATCAGCCAATGGTCTGGTGCAATTTGAATCGCTTCCACAGGTTTCCCTCGTGGAACTCTTTCACATTCAAATGCCAAGGGGGGGAGGCAGGTGTTCAGTAAAGATCGAAAAGAACAAAAGGGCTCAGTGATAGAGTCTGCAAGTGAGAAGGAACGTTCTCCTTTGTCACGACTTAATCAGCAGACTTAAACACAAAGGCATATCAACAGACAACATTGGTTTGAAAGGCTGCTGAGCCCACAACATAATTACAAGGAACATAGCAGAAAAGAAAAATAAGGTTTTTCAGTTGAAAGAATGTTTCACTATAGGGTTCTTTTGAAGGAGAAAAATCGTTCTTTAAACTGAAATTTCCCTTTATCTGATAAAGTTTTCTATTGACATTTACATTGTGTTCTAGACTTAATATGAACTTCATATTTATAAACGTAGTGCAATAAACCAGGTTTTGTTCAATCTTTACTTACAATGTTGTTTTTATTACAATTTGTTTTGGTTGAAGTTTATGAAATATTTTTAATGATTTGGTTGGATGGTAGTCAGGGGTGGTACCAGAGTTTTTCTTATAGGGTAGGGTTTAGATTTCAAATCAGATTCTATGCCCGATCAGTTTCCTAGCCTTTAAGGTCCCTGGCAACATTGAACCTCGCGTAGCACCACTTATGGGGGTGAAAAGCAAATTTACTTTTGCAACGAGCCATGGCTAGATTCTGGAAGAATCGGAAAGTCATTCCACTTATTGATTTCAAGCAAGCCGCACCAGAGGACTTTGGATTGAACCTTTCACAGACTTGCTGAATTTGATGAGGAATGCAAGGAAATAATTGGATGGATTATCCAGTAAGGTTTGTTTTTCTACAGAGATGAAATGCCAAAACCTAACCTGTAAGGGAGCAGTACGTCACCATGAAAAATAACCAGTCAATATATCTAGTTATACGGAGACGCTCAAAACTTTGTATGAAGGCAGTATTAGGAGAAGAGAGCGTTTTCTTTCAGAACCATCATATCTACAACTGTGACAAATACTGGCATTTGCTTACTTTTGGGCCTTTAAATGTAGGCACATCTGTGGCCCATCAGTCCAGTCCCTAATCAAAGAATTATAGATTGGCAGCAACAACACTATTACTGGTTGGAATCAGTTTTGTGGAGATGAGTGTGTGGAATACTTGCATAACTATCCCCAACCACCAGGTGCAAATGAATAATTGTTGAAGTCATTGAGAGTTTCTTCTGGATGAAAAACTGTTGACGGACTTGTACCCAAGCAGAGCATATTTGAGAGATACAAGCAATAATCCTGAAATAGATTTCACCAGATATGATTGTTCACAAATGTGGGCAGCCAACAACCAGGGAAATGTATATAAAATCATAAACCACCAACTGCTGTTTGTGGACCCAAACAGGGCGTAACAATTCTTTGTATGGGAGCAATGTGAAAGAAGTGAAGCCAAGTTGAAGGCAGTGAATGTGTCTTCAAACAGACATGGTCGAGGACCACCTCATAGAATTTATGTGGCACCCAAGATTCAGTGATGCCCATTTTTTCATAATGGGAATCAGATGGTGTCTGGAAGGTCAAATAGATTCGGTGGAGAATGTCAACACTGTAGTACGAATATTTCAACCAAATTTGTACAAAGTAATATAATTTAGTATTTCTTTTGCAAATCTGAATGAATCGGTTTGAAATTTAAAATATGTAAGAATAGAATCATTATTTTGAATAATTGATAAAAAAATAGACAAAAAGATTCTGTAGTTTTCTTTCTTTTATTCCAACTATGAAGACTCCTGGTGAGATTTGAATTTTAAAAAAAGAATCCAATCTGATTTTTTTTTACCTTTGACAAAAAGCAAAGCAAAAAAATATGAAACAACAACAACAAAAGAACTTATTTTCATTAATTGAATTTCATGCATCAACTACCCAAAGCATACAGCATTTCTTTTCAGGTAATTGGACAGAAGCAAATAACAATCGTATTAGAAGGACCAAAAGAAACCACTTGTACAACCTTCAACATGATGGTTCAGAACTGCAGTTAACCAGAAAGACACATTTGTCCAGCACAGGATATGCAAGCTGGCCTCTTTGGCACTTCTGATATCTATACAAAATGTTCAGGAACAATTTCAGGGCACCATTGTACAACATATCGTGAAGATATTGATGAGGTTGCACAGGAAATTACTGTAGAGCTGTCCAGCTAAGAGAAGGAATTAGGTTAAATGAAAAGAAGAAAAACTGGTTCAGTTAAGAAGGGTCAGTAAAGACATACCATCTACAACTGTAAGGTCAGTCACTCCAACATCAGTCAACATAAGATCATCCACTCATACAACTGTTATGTCAGGCATACCTCCTCCACGCCATTTTTTTATCTACCATGTCTTGCCTCATTGGGTCATTTTTAGTTCCTCACACAAATACTTGAGAAAACCAATCCTCAGATATGTTGACAATCCTAGTGTTTCCACATTGTAATGATATCCAAATTTCTACATACAGTAATCAACTTAAATATGAAATAATTGAGTAAAAAAAGGGAGGGCTTCAAGTGCTATTATAGATAATTCATCCCAAATGTTTCACTATTACTGAAGCTCTAACAATTAAAACTAAATAAAAAAAATCAAGTGCCAAAACCACTTTCTATTCAGTCAACAGACATTAGGAACTCACCAGCTGAATTTATATAAGTGCTATTAGGGAGGATGTTTTGTATGGTTTGACTTTTCTCATATCATTGATTACATGTATAGGCTTGAAGTCCACAAAGAGGATTTTATTGGCACATCTACATGCATCTCATGTTGCAATCATTTCAGGAGGAACAAAATGTCTTGTGTAGTTTGGAGAACCATTTCCACAGTCTTACATTGTTTAAAAACTCTACACCACTTATGTACTTTTGCAATTGGACCAGTGCACACTTAGGATGGCCACCATAGCTGTCAGTGTAAACAGGTGCAGATTTTACAAGCAAAGTAATAAAAAGAATGGCAAGCTCTAATCCAGATATTCAAAGAAAAACCAACAATGTTCAGTGCATGAACATAAAAATTTATCGTGACAACCTCATTTGAAGGTATCAATGTCACTCTTAATGCTGGAAGAAAGTTCATATTTTTATTAGCAATTAATACACGGCTATATTAAACAAGGAATGTTTTGCAATGTTACTGAATGAGCCTCTCCACTATCCATGTAAGCTTTAATGTCTTCTGCCAGAAATTTGTTTAAATCAAAATTTCAATTCTCGCTTTCTGAAATTTTTCTGTCAGGAAGAACAAGTCATCTAGGGCATTATATTTTTTGTTTTATATACGTACATGTATCATGAATCTCCATTCCTTAATAACTGGGATTTCAGGCATGATCCAACTCCACCCTACCCAGGAGTGGTGATTCATCTTTGAGAATGGCACAAACACCGAAGAAAAGTGACCAAGCAAAGATGGCTAACAGCAAAGCCCGTCATCTAGCGCTGCTGACAATTTATGGCTATGACAGCTGCGATAGAAAGAGTCAGAAGGGACCCCCCAAATGCAAGTGCAATTATCAGAAACTCCTGCTGCCATTGTTGTAGATATTGGTGTATTACCACTGCTTCTTACCAACTCAACCATGAAACATCATCCAGGTTGAAAGATATAGACAGCTTCCCAAACTTCCGACCATGCTCTTCAAGATTGATAACCAAGGACGTTTTTATAACTACAATAGGAGATGAAAGGCTTATTTATGACAAGGCCAATGTTTTTGTGAGTGTGTTTAGTGTTGATACTTGAATACGTTACTGTCAGTCTATGTGAATTCAAATCCAACTATTAGGACCATCCATTTTGTAAAATAGCAATACAGTTTTTATTGTTCTGCTAATGCAATGATATTTTTGCTTGTTGACCAGGTTTCTCAGAGACGACACTTTTTGTTCTTGTCAGCAAAAACAGAACTCTATGCCAGTATGCAACATGCTTATTTTTGAGAGTGTATTCGTTAGCACTTGAATACGTAAATGCTTTTTCAATTTTTACTAGTCTACGTGGTGTATAATCCAACAATTAGGACTATCCACTTGGAACAATAACAGTACAGAGTTTTCCTCCTTCTGTCGAATACTGAATACTTTGCCATTTTTGTCCACCAACCAGGTATCCTAGAGACTATGCAATGGGTAAGGCTGCTTCCAAGTGTAAATAAGACAAAGATTTTGATGTGGATGATCCTGAATAGGACATATTCTACTTTTTCAGTAAGTCAATCAAATGGAAGGTTGCCTTTAAGGAATAAAACTGAGTTCCGTGACAGAATACAGTGAGATGCTCAAGCATGTCACAATCTGTTTATTCATGTCCATCAACTGAATTTTATTAGACTATGAGAGCCTCAAGACATACTATCTGAGCAGGACCCCTGAGACAAATCTAAATGTCTTGAGACCGTAGAAAATCTTTGGTGACTAGGATAGACTTGTTGAGTGTTGGGTCAAACATTGATGACTTTGGAATACCAAAGGCTGCAATGATTGCCTTGAGCCCATATCTTACAGAAAATGAAGTTTTCAGATGGGAAAACACGGGGGTTGCAAATTATGCAAGACGACAAAAAGCATTTAGACCAACTTTTTGTTCACTCTACGAAAATCTTTATAATTTACTGCTGGGCTTGTAATTTTCCCTAGAGGGATATTTCATTTGATGCAATAATAAATTGAACAAGTACAATTACAAATTGAGCCAACTATTTATGAAAAAGTAAATTTAACCTGGGTGCAAATCAAGGCTTCTGGGATCGGACATGACGAAAACTGCAGTTGTCAAAATTGACACACCCAAATCTTTCAAAAGGTATTACCATAGGAGGCAGATGGGTATTTGATGGTGTTGAACAAGCTACAGGTCACTGCATCTTGGCATGCATTCCTCTATGAAAATGTGGCTAATTTTGAAAATAGTTTATAGCAAGCATTTTCTCATTAATTTCTGGAGTCACAGTGATTTTATTTGATAAGTAGATTTCAAATTGCAGTGAAGTCAGCTGGAAATTCAAAACCTGGGCTGATTTCAGAAATTTGTCCCTGTTGAAAACTTTTCTTGAGCCCCGCTGCTCCTTAGCTCCGCTCAAATTGTTATGTAATTGATAATATGCTTTTTTTTTGAGAATAGCTAGATCACAGACCTGGCATAATGCCAACTTCAAAGGTCTAGACTTCGCTGCATTTATTCTAGCGAGGCTTTATGAAATTGGCAGTGTAGCATTGAATAAAAAATATAGTAAATAAAAATGCAACAGATTAAGAATAAAGTACCAAATAAACAAAGATAAGCTGATAAAACTCAAGTGTCTATTTAAGATAAGGATAAATATACTATTTCTTTCTCAGTTGATAACATTTACAAACGAAGGGGTAACGAAGAAGATTTGATCATGAAGTCCGAGGTGATTAAAGCCATATTTAAGATTATCACCTCTTGAGGCTGAATGAAGCAGCTTCCATGATGATTAAGAATGTATTTGTCGTTCACCCTGGGTTTCTGTGTGTGTGACAAAACAGCAAACAAAATGGGTGCCTGGAACCACGTTCTGGGCTGGATTTGCGGCCCGGTGCAAATAAACAGACTGTTCAAAGAAATCAAGTCCTGGACGCTACCCTGCGATACCTACATACCTATTGGTATAAGTATAACTCAAAAACCCTCAAATATATCAATTCCAAAACTATGCACCTTAATTTGCCGATTGTCCCAGACTGAAGTTTCTTATTTCAAGTGATACAAAGAACTCAGCGACATGCATATCTCTGCAAGAGATTTATCACTTGAAGAAACCTGCTGAACCATTATTTATAACAATCCTATATCATCGCCCATGCATCAGATAACTCTCGAACGATTTTCCTTTAAATACCAAAAAGATAACTTTCCATACCAATATTTAGACGGGACATGGCGTTAGCGTTCATTTCTATTGTTAGAATAAAGTAATCAATCTGTACCATACAACCTCTTGTGATATTTTCCAAACCTTTAATTCTGTTGATACCATAGTGCTCACAGCAAGTCATGGATAGGGTAAACACTGTTACAATTAAAAGAAGTTGTAATACAAAAAGAGAGGTCTCAAGTATTTTTTATCTGGCTTGACTATAAGGCCGCTGTCTTCAACCTGAATTCAGCTCTCAAGATGGTGGAATATTAGATCCCTTTCAAATCAAAATCGATTTCGAAATGGAAATCGATCACTAAACTCAACCACAGATTTATTGAAGACAAATAAAAAAAAACACCAATCGGGAAAACCATCAACAGTTACATTTCTTCAAGTTCTGTTGCAATTGGGAAATGGTGATTTTAGTGGACGATGATAATTTCCTGCGTAACCGCTAAAATTTTTTGACAGGATTTGAATTCACTAGTTAATTATTATTCTATAAGGAGGAAAATATCTCATCCTGGCTAAACAGGTAATCTGCAAAGTACCCAAAACTTATCAATGTGTGATCAAAAAGAAAAAAAAAGAAAGAAAAGGAGGCTGTTTCAGGGTATTGAAAGTTATGTCAAACGTTTTCTATGTACCCCCAAATGGCGGGGGGGGGGCACAGCACCAACATTTACTGTTAAGACAATACACTTGGTGCAATGAAAAGCAAATAAAATTAATAATGCTCTTGTACTTTAAAATTTAGTGATTTTTTTTTTCAGGGAAACGAAACGGCACACAAGTAGACAAATAAGAGAAATGATGAAAGAAAAACTGAAATGAATGCAAAGATTAAATTGTTATAATTTCAAATGAATTAAATGGTTTGACTTCAATAGAGTGCAATAACCAAAATCGAAGTCTTTACTTCAATCTAACTTGGAGCTAAAAAACATCCATTTATCAAAACATTGGTTCCAGTCTTCAAGAAAAAATTATCTGTCTTCATTCAACGAAAAAATTGAACATTTTTATGAATAAACTGTGAAGTTATTTGTTAAAATTCAAAACTAGCGGAGACGTTGCAAAAAAACATTAAATTAGGATAGAGAAAAAAAAACTTCAAATTTCAAATCCTGAAAGATGCTAAAAAGGTTAAAAAGTTTGGGTTTACAAACGAAACAATTGTGCCTTCATTTAATATTTTATGAATGAACAGTAAGAATTAACTCACGAAATTAACTGTGATGTGAAGAGAGAATAAAATTGTTGAAGATTTCTTCCAGAATAAAGTCTGTAAAAGTTTGGCTTACACAACAAAAACATTTTCTCTTGCTGTTATAGGGTATTGAATAAAAATATTCAAATTTTTTTAACTGATTTGCATTGATTTCATTGTTGATCTTTAAAAAAAAAATATTCCTCTAAAAACCAAAGTAGATGAAAATAACTTACTTCAATTACTGCCAAGAATTCAGCAAGATCGGCACGTAGTATTTATTTCCAAAAATGAGAAAAATTCGACACAAGGTCAGGGAGGTATTTAGGTTGATCTACTCTTTCCTAATTTTATCTTAGCTATTCTCATGCACTGACCCAATCTCACTAGATTATTCCATTCACCAAAACAACACATTTTTCCCAATTTCTTCCATACTACATTTACCACAATACCAGACTTTCTCTATGATGAACCTTATCTAAACCCAATTTTACAATTTTTGTGGCGGGGGAATAAAATTATGATGAATATTTACAAATAAAAATGAACCCCAATAACTGATATAAATTTACAAAAAAAAAGAACGAGAAAACGAAATTAGTATGTGACCCCCCCCCACAAAGACCTTATATGGCAGAACAGCAAGTTAACCGGTCCAAAAGATGGATGTCGGGGAAAAAAAAAAATTAACCTCCAACATCCTCCGGAGAACTTTACCTTCTGTCATCTACGGGTGGGGGGGCAGGGAAGTCGAAAGCGAAAAAGCGGGGACTAAAGAAGGGGGTGGACTGATGCTCATTCTCTCCCTAGCTAAGAAACAGTTGGCTAACTGAAAAGTAAAAACTAATCTACCCTAACTCGAGCTGGGCTGTCATGTTTGTTTCGAAACCCCAAAATCCTTATCAGTTACCAGCAAAGTTCAAAAATACTACTCCAATTCAGCAACTTTTACTCTACACAGTCTGGCAACTTTCACCTACCTTCCGTTGAACTCCGACCAAGGTAGCCTTTCCCTCTCGACCCTCATCTTAAGTTTAAGCTAATACTTAGAATATGCGATCTGTTGTTCGGGAATGAAATGCTCGCCTTCGTGGAACCCCTTCTGACGCGTCGTCCAAATCACCATTCTCATCATGCCAGGTAAGCACATTAGCACTAGATGTGCATCCTTTTCTAACGACGGGAACACATTGCTACGGACAGCTCTGGCATCAAGGGCAAAAAAACGTGCCCTGACGATGCTGACCATGTAGCCTTCAACCAACTTACACAGCGGATGCACCACACTGCAGTGAGAGAAGGCGTGCTCAATAGACTCCTCCATATCACTGCTGCGTATGCACTCTGGTGAATCCACCAGACTCGCTGCAAAAAGCCATTTACCGACCCAGACAGCATTCCGAGTGACTAGCCAGGTGAGGGATGCCTTGTTGTTATTGAGGCACCTCAGACCGGGCGCCCAAGGACAGATCAAGCGACACTCCGCCCTCGTCAGACTGAGCCCCTCAATCATTCCGTCTTGAACGAACCCCCTAACTATTACCCGATATAATGCCCTCTTCGACAACGCCCGGGTATCGCTGAGGCCTTCATTTACCCGTGAGAAGATTCTCAGTGCCTGCCAGCATTCTCTATAGAAAGAGCATTCCGCCCGGGGTAAACTGCGGGCCTCACCCCCGTCGTCGGAAGGCACGTTTCTCAAGGTTGGGAAAGCCTTCCTGGCGTCTTCCTTCCAGAATTCGCTGTTCTACTCTTCTTGTATGCACATCTGACCTAGGAAAGTTAACTGTAGGGTATGTTGCCGAGCTTGGATGTTCGGCATCCCCAGACCACCCTCTGCAGATGGAACTGACAGATCTTGCAAGATACCATTGGCTGCCTGTGACCCCAGAGGAGTCTAAACATGGCAGCCTCCAACTTTAGTTGGTCGGTACACGGAAGAGGGAGCACTGAGAGTGGGTAAAGGATGAGGGGGTAGATGTACAAAACGCACACCTCGTTCCTACCCTTGAAGGAGAGCTTCCTTCGAGTCCACAGATTAACTGCTTTCTCTACCTTCTCGAGTACCCCCGACCAATTTTTCTCCAACTGGAGGTCGGGACCGAACCAGACGCTGAGTATCTTGCACAGCCCGCCCGTCTAGACAAAGGGACAAGGGAGAGGGCAACCTCTCCACGAGTCCAGCAGCAAGCCACCAGACTTGCTGCAGTTGGTTTGGGCCCCTGTCACCATCTCATACCTTTAGATTTCTACGCTGACTTCCCTGATCTCTGCAATGCTCGTTACAAGCAAGGTTACAGCGTCAACGTAGGCGGTATACTTGACTGATGTGTGAGTGCCAGGCAAAGTTATCCTGCGTAGGGTCGGATTCACCTTTACTTTGTGCAGGAAAGTTTCTGGCGCAAGAATGTACAGCATCAGCGAAAGTGGACAACCTTGACGAACTGATCTGGACAACCGAAAGGGCTTCGACCCGACTCCATTCACCTCCACCACCGAGCTAGGGGAAGCATACAAAAGGCGAATCCAGGAGCGAAAGGGCTGACCGATGCCAGCTGCAGACAAGACAGACTCGAGAAAATGATGGTCGACCCTATCGAAGGTTTTGGACTGATCTAATTTGATCAGCACGGCTCCATTGTCGACTTTCTCAATGATCGTGCGCACCGTGTGCAGATTATCTTGGATAGTCCTCCCCTTTACAGAACAAGTCTGCTCGGGGCCAATCAAACTATCCAGCACAGTCTGCAGCCGGTTAGACAGGACCTTGGCCAAAATCTTTAACTCTGTCTTAGGCAGAGTTATGGGCCTGAAGTTATCTACCCCTTTCCCTCCATCTTTGTCCTTGCGTAGCAATTTTACCACCCCTCAGGTAAAGCAACGGGAAATGTTCACCTGCTTTAACCAGTGGTTAAATATCAATGCCAGCAAATGGACAAATATGGGCGACAGCCTCAAATACACTTCGTAAGGCAAGCCATCGATTCCCGGAGTCTTCTCCTCCACGCTCTTTAGCGCTTCCCGGATTTCATCCTCTGTTATGAGCCCCTCGCACCCAGCTGATTCAGTCGCCTGAAGGCGAGGGAAGTCAGCAAAATAGGTGACGAACTGAGCGGAACTCAGACCAGACTCCCTGGTGAAAAGCTCCTGGAAGTTGGCACGAAACACCTTGCAGATACCTTCGTTTGTGGTCACAAGTCGTCCGTCCGGTGACGTGACACTGGAGATATGCCGACTTGACTCACTCTGAAATTCTTCTGCTCGCAGTTCCACGGCCATATTCGTTGCTTCGGGGGACATTCTCTCTAACTTAGCTCTAAATACCAGAGCTTGGTCCGTCTTGGCGAGCAAGGAGGCCGGCTCTGCCTTAGCTATTTTAACCTGGCTAGGGTCCCCACTCTACACCGCCCGCTCTATTCGTGATTCTAATGCCTTTTGTGCCGCTAGTCTCTCTAAATTGAATCGTCTAGTATAATCGGCAGCAAAAGACCTAATTTTATCTTTGAGATGCCCCCAGAATTTATTTCCTAGGATGGCCCTCGTCAGTTCCTGCTGGATTAGTAATGATAGCTGGTCCCGAAAATCCTCCACATCCATGAGGGATGTTTTGAATTTCCAGTAACCAGACTTGAAGAGCTTAGGTGTACCTAAATTCAGGACCCTTACTAATCTATGACCCGAAAAAGGGACGCTATGGAAGCCTGGACATTTCAGTAACTTAAGATCGACTCTCCTAGCTAAGACCCGATCGAAGTAACTGGAACGTTGCACCGTACTCGGGGTGCCACTGCCAGTCCATGTCCATACTACTTGGCGGGGATGTTCGTTTTGGAAATTATCGACAAGGTCTAACCTGTCGATCAAACCCGAAACGGAATCACGTCCGCGTTATTAGTACCCCTATTTACCCCTCTGTTTATGTCAGGATCAAGGACGGCATTCCAATCACCTGCTAACACTACCCGTCTTGACGAAACTATGAACTGATCGATCCGCCGAAAGAAGTTGACTTGCTCAGTCTGGCTGGTGGGCGCATAAACCCCAATCAGACGAAAAGCATCCCCTCTTATGGTAACATCGACGACGCACAATCTGCCCTCCGAGTCTGCGTACACAGGGGAACACATCGCATCCAAGGCATGGCTTAATAGCCAAGAGATACCTCTTGAGTTGCTATCAAAGTATGCTGAAAAGAGACAAAAATCCTGAGACAGCACACTGTCATTGTCACTCGAAGTGAGTCTCCTGTATACAACACATACTCACATCGAGGTGCCGAAGAGTTCGACAGAGCCTAGCTCTCTCTGACTCGTTCCGGAAACCTCGACCATTCACGCTAGCTAAATAGAGTGCCATCTATTAATTTACTGGCGTTGAGGTCCTGACACAAACATAGCTGGCTGTAGGACGCCGACAGCGGGCCCCATGGGATCCGTGCCTATCTCAGTCTTGAGGGAGTCGTCATGGGTACACGCCGCCGACGTGCCTAGGGAATGTTAACTTCACTGCTCGATAGAGGGAGGGGTGCATAAAAACAGGGACCCTCCCTGAACAAAAGTTTTTAAGTTTCTGGAGGTCTAGGTGGTGCCAGACAGCCAACGGGGGAGACATTTGGAAGGCACTATTGGCCTCCCTTAACATATCCCATACCTGCCGTGAGCTATCCCCGACCCGGACAACAGTCAGCAGCTTCTTAAGCCCCGGGAAAATGGTAGGGTCCTCTACGTCTCGCCTTCCAGGCACGACGAAACGGAAGTTGAGGAGGACCCTTAGTTCCCAGAGAGCTTGCTGCTGCAACTTGGCTTTGTCTAAAATATTCGGGTCGACACGACAGATGTGGACCCCTCTCTTATGTCGTATTTTTTCTTTTTTTGTTGGCTTGCCGGCGTCGCCCCCGGCTGGGCTTCTTTTCTGAGAGGCCGACTGAGATGGAGGTGTTGCTGCTGGTGTTTCTGTTGGTGTTGGTGAGTGGGGCGACGTCAGCGACGGCGGCGGTGGCAGTGGCACTGTAGGCGGTAATGAGGGTGTTGGTGATGGTACTGGTGATGCTGGAGGTGACTTTTTGGGGGGAGTTTGTTGGGGGCAGGAAGATTTTTTTTCAGAACTGTCAAACATGAAAGAGTCAAAGGAGAAGTTTTTGGGGAGGGCCGTGTATTGTCTTTGGTGTATGTGGAGAAGGTGGAGGGGTAACCCTCTCTGCTGGCTGCCTGGACTTTAATTTTGCAAGTAACGCCGCCGCCTTCTCTTTCTTTTCCCGGATTGGCGTATACCCCCGTTCTGCATAAGACTGCAGGGTCTCTCCTGTGGTACTGTCGGTGTCGTAGTGCTATAGGGTCTGTGATGACTAAGACCCCGCTATTTGGGCTCTCCTCCCATCTTTTCCCACTACCTGCTAATCCCCCTCTGACCCTTCCTTTTGTGTCACCGTTTTCAGTGGCAGAGAGGACGGCTTAGGTGAGGGGAGACACCAAGGTCTCCCGGCATCTGACCAGATTTTTCCGGTCTGGGTAGTGGGCGAGACTATGTGAGCCTCTTTTTCGACGGTAAGTATGGGGGGTCCTGCGTCAGGGTGACCAGCTTCTTCTTACTGACAGCGGCTAAGATCAAAATCGAGGACAGAACTAGAGGAAGTAGACCACTACATCTACCTAGGACAACGAATCTCCATGAGACCCTCGGAAGGAGAAGAAATCAAGCGAAGAATCACACTAGGATGGCAAGTCTTTGGCAGGGCTAGCTCAACCTTCAAAAATAAGAAGATCCCATTAATCCTAAAGAGGAGGGAGTATGACCAATGCATCCTCCCAATAGTCACTTATTGAGCTGAAACATGGAACCTAACCAAGAGACAGACACGTAAATTGAGAACCATGTAACGTGTGCATGAAAGAATTATGCAGGGCCCCACATGGAGAGACCACAAGACAGCACAGTACATCTGAGAAAAGACAGGAGTCAGGGACATCATAGAATCCATTAAAAATCTCAAATGGCGATGGGCTGGCCATGCTGCAAGAATGACAGACAACTGATGGACATAACGACTCACAACATGGATCCCCCGAGATCACATGCACAACTGAGGCCGGCACAATATTAGATGGAGAGACGAGCTAGAAAAGTTCAGGAAGTACTGGCTCCACGACACCCATGATAGAGAGGTGGGGCAAATCCTAGGGAAGGTCTATGTCCAAAGACGGACGTTAAAAGACTGATGATGATGATGATGATATTTCATAAGAATGTAGTTCAACAAGATAGCCTATATTTGCCAAAAATGTGGTTTTGAATGTCATCTTAACACATCGATTTCATCCTAGTTTTTGATGTATTTCGATGCGCTGATTCTAATGATATCAATGTTTTTTTACATTCAGTGTATTTTAAGAGATAGAGTAAATTTCCTGAAAATGTTTGATGTGCAGTGGTTTTGAATGTCTTTTTTACATTTCGATTTTATGTTTGTTTCTGATGTAGTTTGATGTGCTGATTCCAATGATATAATTTGTTTTCCTATATTCAATGTATTTTCCAAAATAGCCTTTATTTCACAAAAATGCTTTTCTATGAGATAATGCGATTGTACGAGATAGCCTATATTTGCCAAAAATGTGGTTTTGAATGTCACTTTTACATATCGGTTTTATGGTCGGTTCTGATTTAGTTTGATGTGCTCATTCCAATGATATCATTAGTTTTCCTAAATTCGATGTATTTTTCAAGATGGCCTATATTTTACAAAAATGCAGTTCTATATGATGGATTATATTTGCCAAAGATGTGGATTTGAATGTCATTTCTACTTATCAATTTTATGGTCGTTTTCTGATGTAGTTTGATGTGCTGATTCCAATGATATCATTGGTTTTCCTATATTCAATGTATTTTTCTCCGAAATGACCTATATTTTCCGAAAATCTGGTTTTATGAGGTAGCTTATATTTTCCCAAAATATGGTTTTAAATGTCATTTTTACATTACGATGTTTTATCTCTGACGCAATTTGATACACCAATTCATTGAAGTCATTGGTTCTCCTACATTTAATGTATTGTTTTAGATAGATATATTTCCTGAAACTGCAGTTTTGCAAGTCAATTTTGCATTTCGATTTTAAGGTTGTTTCTGACAGTGTAATGTGCAGAACAAATTAAATCATTGGTTTTCCTACATTCGATGTACATTTCGCGATAACCTATAAACCCCAATAATCTGAATTTACAAAATAGCCGTTTTTCCCGAATATGCAGTTTTACATGATAGCTTATATTTGCCAAAAAATGCAGTTTTATAAGTCATTTTTGCATTTTGAGTTCAAGGTCGTTTTCAACGCTGTTCGATGCTCTGAATTCAATTAAATCATTGTTTTCCTATATTCAATGAGTTAACCTATATATTCTGAATATCAGATTTTACGAGATTGCTTATATTTGCCAAAAATGCGGTTTTAAAAGTCATTTATCCATTTCGAGTTTAAGGGTTTTCTGATGCAATTTGATGCATTGAATCTGATGACATCATTGGTCTCCCTATATTCAATGTACTTTTTGAGATAAGCTAAATTTCCCGAAAATCTGGTTTTACAAGAGTCTATATTTTCCAAAAATACAGTTTTAATTGTCATTTTCACATTTTGATTTTAGGTTGTTTCTGACGCAGTTTGATGTGTTGAATTCATTGAAATCCTTGGTTTTCTTAAATTTAATGTGTTTTTAGATAGCTTATATTTCCTGAAAATGCGGTTCCGAAAGTCAATTTTGCATTTTAAGTTTAAGGTCGTTTCTAACGGAGTTTGATTTGCTGAATTTAATGAAATCATTTGTTTTCCTACATCTTATTTATTTTTCGTGATAACCTATTGTTTCCTAGAATGCAGTTTTAAAAGTCATTTTTGCATTTTGAACTTAATGTTCTTCCTGACGTAGTTCCATGCGCTGAATTTAATGGAATCATTTTTTTCCTATATTCAATATATTTTTTGAGATAACTTACATTTCCCGAAAATGCAGTTTTGAAAGTCATTTTTGCATTTTGAATTCAATGTTGTTTCCAACGCAATTTGATGCGCTAAATTTAATGAAATCGTTGGTTTTCGTATATTAAATGTATTTTTTAAGATAACATATTCTTCCCGAAAATTCTGTTTTAAGAGTCATTTTTACATTTTGAGTTTGTGGTTGTTTCTGACATAGTTTGATTCGCATAATTCAATCAATCATTTGTTTTCCAACATCTGATGAATTTTCTGTGTGTCTTCCTATATTCAATGTATTTTTCGAGATAACCTATATTAACCGATAGTCCGGTTTTACGAGATAGCTTATATTTGCCAAAAATGGGGTTTTAAAAGTCATTTTTGTGTTTGGATTTGAGGTGTTTTCAGAAACAGTTCAATTCTCTGAATTCAATGAAATCATTTGCTTTTCCTACATTAAATATAAGAAAAATATGATTTCATTGAATTCAGCGCATCAAACTATGTCAGAAACGACCTTACATTATAAATGCAAAGATGACATTTGAAAAAGCATTTCTGGCCAATCAAGACTATTTCAACAAATTCATAAAATATAGGAAAACAATTGATTTCATTGAATTCATGTTTTCCTATATCAAATGTATTTGTTGAGATATCCTATATTGGCTGAAAATGCAGTTTTAAATGTCACTTTTGCATTTTGAATTTAAGGTCTTTTCTGACATTTTTTGATGCACTGAATTCAATGAAATCATTCGTTATCCTATATTCTATGTATTTGTTGAGATATCCTATATGGCCAAAAATGCATTGAACTCAGCACATCAAATCGTGTTGGAAACAAACAAAATCTCAAAGTGCAGAAATGACTTTTAAAACCTATTTCCAGCGATGATTTGCTTTTGCAACAGATTCTTTCAATACTGGAAAACGAGTGATTTCATTGAATTCAGCACATCAAATAATTCCAGAAAAGAGGATAAATTCAAAATGCGCAAAAGTTTTCCATAACCCTTATACGGCCATCTTGTGCTTTTGCAACAAATACATCAAATACGGGAAAACAAATGATTTCACTGAACTCAGCACATCAAAATATCTCAGAAACCAACAAAAATTCAAAATGTACAAATGACTTTTATAACCAAGTCCCATCCATGCTATGCTTTTGCAATTTTAAAACCCTGTTACGACCATGCTGCGTTTTTTCCAACAAATACATTAAATACAGGAAAACAAATGATTTCAAAGTATTCAGCACATCTACAAACAAGCAAAAACTCAAAATACGCAAATGACTTCTAAAACCCTTTTCCAGCCTTGCTGTGCTTTTGCAATACACACATTGAATACAGGAAAAGAAATGACTTCATTGAATTTAGCACATGAAATTATGTCAGAAATGTCCAAACACTCACAATGCACAAATGACTTTTAAAACCCTGTTCTGGTCATGCTGTGCTTTTACAACAAGTACTTTAAATACAGGAAAACAAATGATTTCATTGACTACATCACATTTGTATTAACGTCTTTACTTAAGGAGGGGGCAACAAAAAACTGTATGTCTCACAGTATATTTTGCAGCAAATTCTTATGTTCTATTTCCAAAACAATACATTCAAAATGTGCAATATCACAAATATACTGCTTAGATTTTCTCAAAATCTTTAAAAAAAAATTTATTATGGTATCCTTCAAAGTTTACAAAGTAAGATACTTCATTGTATTTTGATTTTTAGAAGATTTTAGGCAGTCACTTTTATGGGAGCATTTTAAGAGAAACATACATCCATTAAACTACCTTTCAATATAATTCTAATTTACTGATTTTTAGTTTTATAAATACTTGATTTGATACTTCAATAAGCTTTGTAAGTTCTTATTTCTTTGGTTTTTACCAAATTACACCCAATATTTAGTTTCTCTAATTTTTCCTTATCAATCATTCATTCCCTTGCCTGCTTAACTTATGGCCACTGAATTGATTTTTGTTCCATCTATTATATTTTTATTACCTACAACATAAATCTTAGATCCTGAATCTAATCAGTCATTCAGCTTCCACACTGATTACCTTAAGCAAATCAATTGTTTTTTCATATGGATTTGTTAGCAAGCCCCCCTTCATTTTTTGTTGCTATTCTCACTCATAGATGGACATATGAGTGGATTCCACTCATGACTTTTAATCCAGAATTGTCCCTCTCCTGGACTGGTTGCCAACTAATGCTTCTCTAGCCAGTATGCCCTATTCTATTACACATAGCTGAGGGAGATGGTTTCATGCCTTTTTAATTAATGCAAAGTGAATGTAAACAGCCTCAGCCAGAATTTGAACATTTTTTTTGTGTTTGTAACTCTGAACACCATCTACAAAATAAATACATAATGATATGTATCTTGTTGCAAAAAAAAGACTGAAGAAGGATTTCATAGATATCAAATAACTGAAGCAACTCAAATGGCCTGCCCAACCAACCAGTCAAGTGGGCTAAAGATTCTTCTCTCTTTGCTCGTTTGTGTATACCTCTGGGCACTCAAGGTTACAATTTTTGGGCTACAACCTTGGAAATTTTCATAAATACATAACTAGGCACTGTCTAAAAATGCTTGTTTGTTTTTTTCAAAAAAGTGCTCTTTTAGATTTCTATAGACATTTTGAGCCAACCATGCCCCACTCTTGAGCTGATATATATGATCTATTTCTTTAGATAATTTTTTTAGATAATTAGTTCTGGTACATGTATGGGCTGTGGTGATTTATTTATACAAGGTACAAATATACATTTGAAATAATTTTGATTTTTTCTAAAGATAAAAAGTAAAATATTTGCAGAATACAACTATCAACATCTTTTACAGTATAATGTCAGATATATTTTAAAACCTGATCAAGAATCAATTTCAGAACTGCATTTTGTAAAACTACTTAATGAGCAAGATTTATACCAAGATATTCCATAAAGCTGATAAATAAAGATAGCTATAGCTTTGTACAAGTGTTTGTCTTCATATCATATGTGATAATAAAAAAAGTAAGTACGATACAATCATTGGAAAAATTTTCTCACAAAAATAAAAGGTAAGAATTCAGGCTTTTGTGAAACAAGAAGTTTTATCTACAAGAGTATTCACTGCTCAATGAAGACTTGCTTTTAAATCATCCTAAAATCATCATATGACAAAAGTCAAATTCTGAAATGTCTTGGATTGTTGTAGATTGCATTTCATTTACCAAAAAATGGTCTGCAAGTGATTTCATTTTTCCACAAACTATTAAAATATAACCCTACATATTCTTTGTTAAATCATTTAATTAAATTTTCTTCAATTTTCTCCTCATTTTATTTGAGATCATTTCATTTCTTTCACTTTTCAACCTTCCTTCTTCTCATGTGCATAGAAATGCACACATAAAATAGGAAATTCTGACTTTCCTTTCACTATTTTTCTGCTATCATGTTGTTTATTTGATCTGATTATTTGATGATTTATGATTATATCATGAAATTAACATCTTGGATTTGAAAAAAAAAACTGTCCTAAAACTGATTGTCATCTTTCTGATTTGTATCTTCCAGAGAGAAGCTCAAAGAAATTTGTAAAAAATTGAACTACCAACAGATAACCACAAAAACTATTATATTGTATCCGGAAATAGGGTTTGTATGTACATACATAACAAAATAATTGGAGGAAAAGTATGTGGATAATTGTGTGCTGAAAGAGCCAAATAAACTGAGAATAAACAAAATGAGAACTTGATGTGGAAGTGATTATTTGGGCCTTTGCATTACCAGCAACTGTTTAGCTCAGTAGTAAGAGCATCAAAACATAATTCTATGGACTATGCAAGCTAAAACAGTATTGTATTTGTTGGCATATAAGATACCCCTTATTAAAGCAGGAATATTAAGAAAAAAAAAATGCATTTCCATAAAATATTCTCATTTATCACCGATTTTTTTTCAACACATCCTCAAGTTCTTGTATTTCCTAATTTATAAATAAACTTTACAGGAGTGAAAACATTTTTTTCCAATTTAGTAGAAAAAAAATTCAATTTTATAACTTAATGTTCTCATCATTTCATTCCAATTATCCAGACTGTATACATAATCTTATCATTTACACATTTTATCAAATTATAAGCTTTTTGCCACCAATATACGATTATTTTTTCATCAATAATGGAAATAATGTTTGATTCTCATTTCAAATGATAAACCAGCCTTAAACATCTTATATTTTTATTTCATTCATTATTTTGGTTGATTTAAATTTATCTTTACATTTCAAAATAAGAGTTTGATTTACTCCCAATTGGCTGCCTAGCGAGAGACAGTGCTATCTTCAGACGTGAAGATGATGAAGGAGTCCTGTCAAGAGAATTAGTCATGGGTAAGTAAAAGACTAATAAAATCTCTTCGGTATTTGATAAAAATGAGTGGATGATTTGTGCATCTTATAATAATTCACCAAATATCCATTCAATGGACATCAATAAATCCTTGAGCATTTCCATTGCTAATTATTCTATTTTTGACCTCATCTTACATTGTTTGGTAAATAAAAAAATTTGTGGCACTTTCTTAGTTTCATGGTTTGGCCTTTTGCGTTAAAAATTGAAAACAGAAAGTTAATGCTATGTTTCAGTGAAGTCAGAGGAACAGATATTACACTTTGATTTTGATCTAAAGTCGCAAAAGGCTGGAATATAAAGCTAGCATGATACCAAGTTTGTCATTGTCCATGTATTTCTTGGAGCCAAAATTCATTCTATCAAGGTTTTTGTTATAGTGAGGGTTTACTGTAAATGCAAGTAAAAAGTCAAGATATTAGACTCAGAAAAACTTCTTTTTAAAAATTTTTTTACTTATATTTAAATGCTAATCTACAAAAACATTGCTTAAATGGATGAAATCTCAGAACTATGTTTCCTAATGAAGATCAGACAGAATGCAAAACAGCCTGCTATAGACTCCACTAAGAACATTATTTCAATCAATCCAAAATCTACAAAATAAATACAGACAACAGTTGGACATTCCAGGGTTCAAATGTGAAAATCTAGAGTAAAAAAAAGAATCAATTTTCTCAATGCATCAAAATATCGAAAGAGCACCCTAATAAGTTCAAAATGCTTGAACAGAAATGATGATCATGATGATAAAATCACAATAAGATATGTTATGTAATGCATTCATTATATATTTTTGCTGTACATTTTATATTTATATATACATAAATACTAGTGATAGCAATTTTAAAATTCTGGGTCCACATTCCATGAATATTATAAATCCACAACTAGCTAAAAAGATCTCTCTTTATATTCACTCAAGAATTCTTATTGTAAAACAGTCAAATATCAAGAACATAAGTAATATCTTTATTTTGAGATATCTTGATGTACATATTTTTCAAACCCTATTTTCTGCTTGTTTGGCAATTTATTTCCTTTTGAAACTTTTATTCTCCTGAAATCTTGTCTGAATTTTGCCAGACAGAGTGTATTAAACCTTGTGTGTGATATAGTCAGATTTTTTCCCATGGTTATGTGATCATTAGTTAATATATCCCCATGAATTCTTTGGTCTTTGTTGGTTGTTCCTGGTTTTTGTACATCCTGTATGTTGGGGGTGGTGGTCATATTCTGACTTGCTTCCCTTGCATTGAATGATCTGTTTTGTTTTTCCGAGATGTCTTTCTTGATGATTTGTTTTTTTTTTTTAAGATGTCCTTCTTGAACTGATTTCATATTCTAGAACAAGGAACACCAAATGAAGTTCAGAAGGTACAGTGCTGAATCATTGTGAAGAGATGAACACAATATAGACAATAAATATAGTCTGACCATACCATACACAAAGGCTTTATTATTCTGTTTTTCTTTTTAGTAAATTTTCAAATTTTCTCTTCCACTTTCTAAGTTCATCTCCGATTTACTATGATTGTTTTTCCATACCCTTTTTTTGTCATTTATTGTATATCCATTCTTGCAATCTATTGAAATTGCCTAATGTACTTTGATAAAAGGAAGATATTGAATCAAACGTCCAGTTGATTCTTAGTTTCTATGCATTGATTGAGATAACTCCTAATAGGCTCAAACTCAACACTGATAAGAGTTTTTAAAATATTTGACTTTTTAAGAAATATTTTCCCTTTAACCGGAGGGGATGTTTACTTATCCATGGGAAGGGAAATGATAAAATAGTATCGAAATATTTTTCTTGATAGATGTCACAAAAATCTAGATGACTCTTGATATAAATGGAGGCACTATTGATATTAACTGAAAACTAGCATCCATATGTTTCTATTTTCCATTTCTCTGTCTTTCTTTCTCTCTATCTCTTTCTTTCTTTCATTCTTTCTTTTTCCTTTTCATTGATTGATGACACTTTCTTTCTCTATCGATCAATTGAAACTTTTCACTTTTCAGTCATTATTTCTTATAAGCTGGACCAGTAAAAATTCTACAGGTGCTGACTTGAGTTGATTTTATTCTGTTTTTTCTCACCCTCTACCTGTATCTTCTTGTTTCCTCCCTTATCCCTTCCAATCTTCATTCCCTGTGTTTACCTAAACGTCATGTAAACATTCCTTAGTTTCATACACAAAAATTGTCTTACCCTCTCAATGAACTACCGAAGTTCATTTTCTCATCTTTCCCAGCTTATTCTCTTAATAAACAACATAATATTCTTTTCTTTCCTCTCTCTCCTAACCTTCTTATTAAACTACCTAACCTTTCCTCTATATTATGTCTGAAAGTGTAATTATTTTGATCAGTCATTTTAACTTCACAGTTATAATTTGCTCTCTTATTTTGTATTTTAAATTAAGGTGGAACCTCAAACATAAAAATTATAGAAACAAATCCATAAATAAACTTAGTTCATTTTAGTTGTTTAAGCATATATATTTTGTCAAATCAACCCTCGGATACTCTTTATTTGTTCAAAACTTCACATTTTGGCTTTGATTTCTATTTATTATTTTCCAATATTTTAAGAAGACACATATGATTATACTTATTAATATGTACTTCATGCTTACACAGTTTTTATGACAAACTAATCCTGTAATGGTAAAATATTTTATATGCAAGTTTAACAGATTCAGGAATTGAGAATGATTATATTTTTGGACTTATTAAGAAAATTAGAAAAGAGCATTTTTAAACAAAATTCTATTCTTTTAAACATGAATGTAAAAGTTTCAGTTTGCATCAAGTTTCAAGGGAGGTAATTGTTATTGAGTGTACAAGAGTTATTCCCGTTGGATGAGTACATTTTTCAATATGCATTATCGCCTTTTGAATGTATTCAAGTAACAAAATATTACGACTAGAATGTCTATCCAGTCCGGCGGTCTATTGATCTCGTCTGCTTGTTATTATTTTCCCATGGAGAAATGAAGTATCGACAAGCTAATATTGAATGATGTTAATTTGTGCATCCATAAAGGCAAATGCCACAAAATATGAGGAGATGGACGTAATAAAACCGACATAGTTTACTCAAAGACGAATGAATGTAGTCACTAGATTTGTTATTGGTTCGTACGTTTCCTTGAACTTCTGCTACATGAATATATTCAATGGAAATATTTGTATGGTCTGCTACTACTGCACCGTACCGATTGAGTGATTTAGTTCATTATTTTTTGCTAAATTTGAATGGATGCAGACTGATGAGGTTTTGTTGTGATTTTATTTTAATTCTAAATAGCTCTAAATGTCAGAGAAAGAGTAAGTAATGATTCATTTCTTCAAAATTTTCTCAAAATAAAAAATGATGAGTAATTTGTTATAATCTTTCCTTTAAAGTGACACCAAAAGTCAGACACCAAAAGTCTCTAAAACGGAAAATGACGTTTGATAAGTTGATTCTTTCTCCATTTGAAAACTTGGTAAACAACAGTTTACTTTTTGTTTTTTTTTTTGTTTTTTTCAATCATCCCTTTTTTTTCATTACTGATTCAATGGATGTTTTTCACCTCTTAAAAAGGTGTCGATCTTCATTTCATTATAACAACATCGCCATTTATCAACGAGGTCTGACAGCAAGGGGTATAATGGGCTTCAACAAATTTTCGTTGTTTAAACTATTAAGAAAATATCCGAATCAAGAGTGAATAATAAGAAAATAATGTGTGACATAACGGGTCGTGCAAATCTTATTAAAGAACACGAAATCAACCTATTTTGTTTTAAAAAATTCTCCACAGTCAAACTTAAAAAATTGTCCTATATATTACTTATTATATTTAAAAGTATCACTTTTTGATCAATTGAATTGAATAGTAGTACAAATCCAATTTTTACATCTATTCTATTCTGATAAACCACATGAAATCGACAAAACAAAAATCCTTATTTCGGTTTTCCAGCGTTTTGTTCTACCGTCTGTTTATTTCCATATTCAATCCTTGCGCGTTGGCTATGTCACGTGACCAAGTAGCCATTTTAGTCGTGTTTTTTCTATGGTTTAACCTTCTGTAACATGTGATGAAATATTTTCTATGTGCATTATCTCCCTTTGAACGTAGACGCACTACAAAGAATAGATTATTTAGCTTTCCTACATAAAATATAATATATTTTTAACCTTGATAGACTCAAATTTGAATGAAAATCATTATTTAACTATTGAAACTCGAGGTAAATTCTCTGCTTAAATTTGATTTCTTGTTCAATCATGTATTGTCTTGTATTTTTAAAAATTTCTAACTGAAGATCAATGAAATAGTGACATTTGTTTTCAATTCAATAAATACAATACTATATCATGGTACTTGATTGTCAAATTATTTCACAAGGGTGAGGGCAAAGATTAGGGTTAGGCTCAGGGTCAAAGTCAGGTTTTGGGTCAGGGTGAGGGTTAAAGTTAGAGTTAGGGGTTAAGGGTCAGGGGTTAAGGGTTAGAGTTAGGTTTAGGGCTCTGTTAAGGGTTTGAAGTTAGGGTTCAGGGTTAGGAACTAGGGTTAGGGGTTATGGTTAGGGTTCAGGGGTTAGGGTTGAAAATTATCATTCAACTATTGAAACTCAAGGTAAGTTCTCTGCTTAAATTTGATTTTGTGTCCAATATTTTAAATTTCTAACTGAAGAATTATGAAATAGTGAGATTTATTTTTAATTCAATAAATACAATTTGATATTATGGTATTAGATAGAAAAAAAAATTCTGAAATCTTTAAAATTCTTCTACGCTTTGGGATCATAATTTAAGATGTAGAACTTCTTATGAGGAAAGAAAATGAATAAATTCTTTGTATGGTATTCTTGATTATTGAAATAAAGTTTTTCTCTTTCGCTTTAAAAAATACTTAGTTGATCACAGCTAAACACAATCTTAATCGACCAATTTCATCTAAAAGAATTATCCAATTTACACATCTTTCTATTCTGGAAAGCCACATGAAATCGACAAAACAAAAGGTCTTATTTTGGTTTTCCAGCTTTTTGTTCTATCGTCTGTTTACTTGCATTTTCAATCCCTGTGTGTTGGCCATGTCATGTGACCAAGTCACCATTCTAGTCATGTTATTTCTATGGTTTAATCTTCTGTAACAAGTGATCAAATATTTTTCCATGTGCATTATCACCCTTTGAACCTAGACACATAAACAAATATGGATTATTTAGCTTTCCTACATAAAAAATAATATATTGTTAACCTTGATAGACTCAAATTTGTTCAAAAATGATCATTCAACTATTGAAACTCGAGGCAAAGTCTATGCTTAAATTTGACTTTGTATCGAATCTTCTTAATTTCTAACTGAGGAGTTATGAAATGGTGAGATTCATTTTTAATTCAATAAATACAATTCAATATTATGGTATTGGATAGTTAAATATTTTCTGAAATCTTTAGAATTCTTCTACGCTTTGGAATCAGAACTTGAGATGTACAACTTCTTATGAGGAAAGAAAATACATAAATTCTTTGTATGGTATTTTTGATTTTTGAAATTTTGAGTTTTTCTCCTCCTCTTTTAAAAACTCTCTGATGATATCAGCTAAACACAATCTTTCAATACATGTTATTTGAATAAATGAGTCTTAATCAATCTAATCACTCTCATTCTACAGTCTTAACTTTAAGAAATTAATTTTGAATATTTGTATCTTAATAATTACAAAGAGAAAGTAGTTTTGAAGCGCTTACTCCACAATTATCAATATCATATGTAAATTGATGTTCTTAGTTTATCTAGGGAGAATTCATCTTTTAACTACTACAATGAATTTCATTTTGTCCCTTTAAATTTAACATTTTAGTTTTTTTTTCTTATTGAAACTTGCATGAATTTCATTCTTTCCATATGTGTCAGATAAAGTGAAAATTCTCTATATTTACCGTGGGGAATAGTTTGTGAGAAAAAGAATTTAAAATTACAAATAACTTCCTGGTGGTGTCCCTTTCAGAAATCAAAGCATCAACATGGAGAAAATGTTCTGTAGATTTATACTGTTTCTGTATCTCCAATGTTTTTGAATATTATTCCCTTAGATAGAAATGTGTTTAAAAAAATGTTTGAAAAGTGAAATCATTCAAAAATATTTGGATGTCAAAATAGTGAGCAGATAAAAAATGTGGTTACATTATCAACAAATTTATTCTATAGGAGTTGTTTGTCAAGTTCAAAGTTTCAAAATGATTTATGCTGTGCAGATATTTGAGATATTTGAAGATAATTTGACTGTATGCATAAGACAAGGTCAAATAAGGGTGAAAGAGCCAGGTAAATCAGATTGCTCAATAATAAGTCAAGCCCAAAACCATAATAAAGGCATTTGATAATTTTTCCTCAGCAAGAAAAACAAAACAAACCCACAACTTTGCTCCGCACTTGTATTGAACACTGATTAAATATTAATAAATGATAACTAGTAAATATGATTTTTATTTGTTCAGAAAGTATCAAAGAGAAATGACAAATCAATATAGAAACATTTCACTCAAATCCATAGAAGTTTTCTTCATCAGATTTGCCAAACAACTACTGAGCTTCTTCATCTGATTCCCTTATTGGCTTTTCTTTATGACTGACTTCACTATAAATTGAGGTGCTGATTTTAGGCTACCTTTTAGGTAAAGATAATCTACAGTAACCACTAAAATATGTGGAAACTTCATCCATCAAAATGTACACAAGTGAAGGTGTAGCAATTGTTTATTTTCTGTATTGCAAACACATCTACTGAATATTGTATACATTTGATGACATATATCTGTCAGAGAATAATTTTCAGATTTTACTTGGAACGGATACATTAACAGCTTATGGGCAGTAAGTATTATGAATTCTGTGACATTCAAAAGATTACAGAAGTTTTTGATAGAGAGATAGATAGCTAAGCATCCATGATTATAAAAGCAGTCATTTTTCTTAGGAAGAGCAGCTTCAAAAAGAAAAAAGAAATAGATGTAACTTTATCATTTAATACTTGTTATTAAACAGCACTTACAGCATTATTTGAAGTGTCTGATAAGAAGATAAGATGAGAAGAGCGATCATTACTGATATAGATGAGTTTATTGAAAGCTGCAACTTTTTGCTCTTTTTGCAGCTGTGAATGAAAATACTTTTTCTAAGGATGCATAGTTTGACGTGCTGATGGCAACAGTACCATTGGATCGGATAGATTTGATGTATTTTTTAATTTAGTCTAATTCAATGGAAATAGCTGCTGTTGGTCGAAAAAGGCATTTCTAGCACATACAATAGTGAGCCGTCAGAAATGGTCTTCTGAATGTCATATTTATCTATCGATTTTATGACTTTTTCTGGCATAGTTTGACGTGCTGATTACAACAGTACCATTGGATCGGATGGATTTTATGTATTTTTTGATTCAGCCTAATTTGATAAAAACAGCAGTTGGTCGAGAAAGCACTTCTTGCACATACATAAGTAAGTTGTCAAAAATGGTCTTTTAAATGTAATTTTTACCTATCTATTTTATGGCTTTTCCTGGCATAGTTTGACGTGCTGATTGTAACTGTACCATATGATCGGGTGGATTTGATGTATTTTTTGATTTAGCTCAATTTGATTGAAATAGCCACAATAGACCAAAAATGCATTTCTAGCACATATATGAGTAAGCTGTCAGAAATGGTTTTTTGAATGTCACTTTTACCTATCAATTTTATGGCTTTCTCTGGCGTAGTTTGACCTGCTGATTGCAACGGTACCATTGAGTCGGCTGCATTTGATGTATTTTTGATTCAGCTAAATTCGATGGGAATAGCCACAATTGACTGAAAATGCATTTCTAGCACATACATAAGTAATCAGACAAAAATGGTATTTTGAATGTCATTTTTACCGATCGATTTCATGGCTTTTCCTTACGTAGTTTGACGTGCTGATTGCTACGGTACCATTGGATCGAGGGGATTTGATTTATCTCTCAATTTAGCCAAATCTGATGGGAATAGCTGCAATTGGTCGAAAAGGCACTTCTAGCACATACATAAGTTAGCCGTCAAAAATGGACTGTTGAATATCATTTTTACCTATTGATTTTATGGCTTTTCCTGGCGTAGTTATATGTGCTGTTTTCAAGTGTACCATTGGATCAGGTGGATTTGATGTATTTTTCGATTTAACTCAATTCGATGGAAATAGCCGCTGATGGTCGAGAAGGCTCTGCTAGCACATACATAAGTGAGCCGTCAAAAATGGTATTTTGAATGTCATTTTTACCTATTGATTTTATGGCTTTTTCTGGCGTTGTTTGACGTGCTGATTGCAACAGTACCATTGAATTGGGTGGATTTGATGAAATTTTCGATTCAGCCCAATTTGATGGAAATGGCCACAAATGACCGAAAATGCATTTCTGGCATATACATAAGTATGTTGTCAAAAGTGGTGTTTTGAATGTCATTTTTACTGGTCCACTTTATGGCTTTTTCTGACGTAGTTTGACGTGCTGATTGCAACGGTACCATTGGATCATGTGGATTTGATGTATTTTTCGATTTAGCCCAATTTGATGGAAATAGCCGCTATTGGTCAAGAAGGCACTGCTAGCACATACATACATGAGCCGTCAGAAATGGTCTTTTCAATGTCTTTTTTACCTATTTTCTGACGTAGCTTGTCGTGCTGATTGCAACGGTACCATTGAATTGGCTGCATTTGATGTATTTTTGATTTAGCCCAATTTGATGGAAATAGCCGCTATTGGTCGAGAAGGCACTGCTAGCACATACATACATGAGCCGTCAAAAATGGTCTTTTGAATGTCATTTTTACCTATCGATTTTATGGCTTTTTCTGGCGTAGTTTGACGTGCTGATTGCAACGGTACCATTGGATCGGGTGGATCTGATGTATTTTTTGATTAAGCCTAATTTGATGGAAATAGCCGCTATTTGGTCGAGAAGGCACTTCTATCACATACATAAGTGAGCCGTCAAAAATGGTCTTTTGAATGTCATTTTCACCTATCTATTTTTTGGCTTTCTCTGGCGTAGTTTGACGTGCTGATTGCAATGGTACCATTGAATTAGGTGGATCTGATGTATTTTTTCATTAAGCCCAATTTGATGGAAATAGCCACAATTGACCGAAAATGTATTTCCAGCACATACATAAGTATTCTGGTTCAAATTTGTTCTAAGAACTTGAAAATGAAGACGGAGGTAAACATTTTAGTATCGATATTTTCATAAAAGATTAAATTTAAATCAAGATACAGGGAAAAGGTTGATGATCAAAATGGAGATAAAAGTAATAATTGATGATAAATAGAATTATTCTCATTATTTTTTAACTATTAGTTAAAATTAAGATGAATAATAATAATGAAAATAAAGTAGTAATGAAAAATAATGTAAATCTCATTACATTTTACCAATATCTGCTTCCACATCATTATTTAATTCTTAAAGTCAATGTAGTGGTGAGACAAGTAAAATATTAAAACAAAGTCAAAAGGTAGTCATGATTAATATAATCAAATAACTTTCATTAAATTTTCTCTACTCTCTAGCAGCATCTAAAAAATTCAGTTATTTTTTGTCATCTCGAGTCAAAAGTGTGAAAAAAAATCTTACACATTAAGAAGCTTGTATTAAAGCAGTGATAAGTCAATGAAAACATCACCATTAAGGTAAAAAAGTAATTGTAATTAATTTAAATGGAATGATTTTCATTGAAATCCCTTCACTATCTATTTGAACGTTAATTTTTTTTCATCTCTTTTATGGAATTAATTGAATAGCATTATATGATAACTATTCTTTATCTCCTCCTTGATTTTCAAGTTGATTTTTTTTCGCTGTGTTAAATCCAATGGATTAATTTGTCTCGGGATATCTATATGATTTTATAGTGCTCAAGTGTTGTGATCGGAGGGTGGATTAGATATTCCCCTGCCCCTTGTTGCTTTGGGTTTGGCTGCTATAAATCACAGTGTCAAATTTTGGGGTATCATACGTGGTTTGGGGTCTTTGCATTATTTGATAGTGCACATGAAAGTGTGGGTGGATTATGAGATTAATCTAGTTTTGAGTTTTCAGCCTTCTATTCTAAATATTGATACACAGAATCAAATAAATTGGTTTATTTTTAGGATATTCTATTAAGTTGTTTTCAGGATATCTGTTCGATTCGTTTCAGGGATATTCGGATAATTTGACGATGCACATGAGCATTGGCCTGGAATCGGAGTAAGTTTTCATGTGCATTTTGAGTATTTGGGCTTTTCTACCATAAATCAATGTGAAGAATCCAATGATGATAATGATGATAAGTGTATTGTCCAGAGGTTTCATGAAGTGTCCTTTTCTTTCTTTTTTTTTTTTTAGTTTTCAACCATTTTAGGCATAAATTGATATTGATGTAGAACCTAACTGATTCATTTCCTTCCAGATATTTGTATAATTTGATACTGCACAAATGTATTGACTGCAGGATTGATCAAGACTGCTTTGTGCTCGTTGGGTTCTCAGAATTTTCTGACATAACTCTTAACCTATTCCAAACCCCTAACATTCAACACTAACTTCAACCCTTTCCATAACCCTTAATACTAACCCTAATCCAATTGTAATAGTAACCCCTAAACTTGACTTGACTCTTAGCTTTTACCTCTTACCCTAACCATTAAGCTGTAACTACTATTGTAAGCCTGAACCAAGCGCCTAATCCTAACCCTAATTCCGATCCCTCCAACCATAACTCTAAACCTAACCCAAAACCTTGACTCTAATTTCTTCCCTTACATTATTTGTTCAAGTGGAGATAACTCTCACATAACATCGATATCATTATTTCTCCTACATCATATAATGAAGGGAAACAACCTTAGCCCTAATTCTAGTATCAACCCTGATTATTTCCCCTACTTTATTCGATCAAGGGGATTTCATTCTCAACGTTACTGATACTAAGTGTATCCTTTTCGTGTTCTGTAATCCAAATAAAATCATTCTAATAACTTAGGAATTATCTCCCTTAGAGAAACGAGGATGTCTCTAACAGGAAACCGACCCTAATAGTGATTCCTTCACATTAAGTGATGTGAAGTAAGAAGCATTACACAAATGTCATTTCATCCACGTTATTTAATGTAAGTCACGTAATTACAACAGCTTATCCCTAACCCTAACTCTAACCATACCAACCTAACTTCAGAACCTAAAACTTAATCATAAACTAGCCCTAAACTCTTAATCCTAATCCTTATTCTAACCTTGAACACTGATCCTTACACGAAAGCTAAGTCCCAATCCTATCCACAAACATTAATCTATGACCCTAACCATAAACCCTAACCCTAATGTTATTTGTTTTATATTATGTTATGTTAGAGACATAACGATAATATTTTACGAACAATAAGATTATCTTCTTAAATCTGGTGAAGTCATCGCCAGGAAACTAGCTATTCTATTCAAAGTCAAAGTGTAATCCCAGAAGGTAGGAATACAGCAATCGTAACGCTATAACAAGAAAGGGGACGCAGATATCTAAACAGCTACAAGCCAACAAACTTAATCAACTGCATATGCAAACGTTTTAGCAAAGTGAAAACCAACCAAATCACCAAAACGATAGATGAAAACCGAGCACAGAAATGGGCTGAAGTCAGAAAAAGTTACACAATCATTGACTATCTCCTTTCGGTAAATCAACCAAAAGAAAACGGAACAGAAGATAAAATGCCTCTTGCTGTAACATTTGTTAGTGCTTTTATACAACAAGGTGTAGACGCTGTATATGAGAAAGTCTTGCATTGGCTAAACTCGCTAATCTTGAACACTCAGTCGTTCATAAAAGTCGAATGCAGTATAGTACAATAGAATCACTGAAATGAAATTGACAGCTTGCGAGTCGTAGGTTCAAATCCAGCAACCTAATAGCTGTATCACTTAGATGAAGGTTAAAGTTTCCAGCAGTCATCCCCATGTCAAATTGATCTTAAACTTGATAGAAAAGAGGGTCCAGGTAGTGATTCATTCTGTCATTGTGATAGAACATGAACTTGAACTACGATAAAAGCAATCTTTGGGTGATGAAATAAATGAATTGAAATAAGAGCTTCCATCATTTCGTTTTGATAATTGAAAAGGGCACCAAATATTTTGGCGAATTTCAGACATGTAATTTTACCAGGATTTAATCCTGTACTTGATATCAAGAGCAGGTGTTTTTTTTCTTTCTTTCTTTCCTTCAGTGCAAATATGCAGGTTATGATTTTTTATACGAGTACAAATTTTCTCATTAAATGGATAAAAAAAACTTTCAAATTTGTTGAAAGAAACTTATGATAGTATTTACATTTGCATTTGTTAATTACTTTTATTTTTTCTTCGTTTATATTTTCATGTTTGAAAAAGTCACAAATAGTTATAGTTCATATAGCTCTCCCCCCTTCTCTCTCGATCTCCCCTCTCTCTCTCTCTCTCTCTCTCTCAAATTCATAAACCTTGAATATGATAGAAATATCATTGGGGAAATACTTAGAAATCTATTACCAGAGGGAATGCGATAGAGTAAAGAGACAAGAGAGAGAGAGGTAGACATATGCATAAGGACCACGCAGTGTATATCGTTATGTAGTTCTTAATTTAAGATGTGAAACAAAGACACAAGTTATTTTGGTTAATCAGATACTTATTAACCTACCTACGTATATATATATATATATATATATATATATATATATATATATATATATATATATATATATATATATATATATATATATATATATATATATATATATATTTATATATATATACACACACATATATATAATTGTTGTCATCCAAACACAGCTGTTTCGTTGTATCACAATATCCCATCCGGTACCACGAGGCAGGATTCAAACCTTTGCTTCAGATCCGGAGAACGGTATACTACCACTCAGGCACGGAACTGGACGGTCAGTGAGGCTGATATTAAGCGATATTCATGTGGTAAAAATGGATTATCGGTCAATATTGGCTATTTCCTTTAAATTGGGCTGAATCAAAAAATACATCAAATCCATCCAATCCAATGGTACCGTTGCAATCAGCACGTCAAAATACGCCAGAAAAAGCCATAAAGTCGATAGGCAAAAATGACATTCAAAAGACCATTTTTGACGGCTCACTTATGTATGTGGTAAAAATGAATTTTCAGTCAATATTGGCTATTTCCTTCAAATTGGGCTGAATCTAAAAATACATCAAATCCACCCAATCCAATGGCACCGTTGCAATCAGCACGTCAAACTACGCCAAAAAAGCCATAAAATCGATAGGTAAAAATGACATTAAAAGACCATTTTTGACGGCTCACTTATGTATGTGCTGGAAGTGTCTTCTCGACCAATAGTGGTTTATTTCCATCAAATTGGGCTGAATCTAGAAAATCCTTCAAATCCACCCAATCCAATGGTACCGTTGCAATCAACACGTCAAACTACGCCAGAAAAATCCATAAAATCGATAGGCAAAAAATGACATTCAAAAGACCATTTTTAACAGCTCACTCATGTATGTGGTAAAAATGAATTACTGGTCAATATTGGCTGTTTCCTTCAAATTGGGCTGAATCAAAAAATACATAAATCAAACAAATCCAATGGTACCGTTACAATCAGCACGTCAAACTACGCCAGAAAAAGCCATAAAATCGATAGGTAAAAATGACATTCAAAAGACCATTTTTGATGGCTCACTTATGTATGTGGTAAAAATGGATTTTCAGTCAATATTTGCAATTTCCATCAAATTGGGCTGAATCGAAAAATACATCAAATCCACCCAATCCAATAGTACCGTTACAATCAGCACGTCAAACTACGCCAGGAAGGCCATAAAATCGATAGGCAAAAAATGACATTCAAAAGACCATTTTTGACGGCTCACTTATGTACGTGGTAAGAATGAATTTTCAGTCCATATTGGCTCTCTCCATCAAATTGGGCTCAATCGAAAAATACATCAGAGCCACCCGATCCAATGGTACCGTTGCAATCAGCAGGTCAAACTACGCCAGAAAAAGCCATAAAATCGATAGGTAAAAATGACATTCAAAAGACCATTTTTAACAGCTTACTCATGTATGTGGTAAAAATGAATTACTGGTCAATATTGGCTGTTTCCTTCAAATTGGGCTGAATCAAAAAATACATAAATCAAACAAATCCAATGGTACCGTTACAATCAACACGTCAAACTACGCCAGAAAAAGCCATAAAATCGATAGGTAAAAATGACATTCAAAAGACCATTTTTGATGGCTCACTTATGTATGTGGTAAAAATGGATTTTCAGTCAATATTTGCAATTTCCATCAAATTGGGCTGAATCGAAAAATACATCAAATCCACCCAATCCAATAGTACCGTTACAATCAGCACGTCAAACTACGCCAGGAAGGCCATAAAATCGATAGGTAAAAATGACATTCAAATGACCATTTTTGACGGCTCACTTATGTACGTGGTAAGAATGAATTTTCAGTCCATATTGGCTCTCTCCATCAAATTGGGCTCAATCGAAAAATACATCAGAGCCACCCGATCCAATGGTACCGTTGCAATCAACACGTCAAACTACGCCAGAAAAAGCCATAAAATCGATAGGCAAAAAATGACATTCAAAAGACCATTTTTTACAGCTCACTCATGTATGTGGTAAAAATAAATTTTCGGTCAATTTTGGTTAATTCCTTCAAATTGGGCTGAATTGAAAAATACATCAAATCCATCCAATCCAATGGTACTGTTGCAATCAGCTCGTCAAACTACGCCAGAAAAAGCCATAAAATTGAAAGGAAAAAATGATATTCAAAAGACCATTTTCGACGGCTCACTTAAGTATGTGCTGGACGTGCCTTCTCGACCAATATCGGCTATATCCATCAAATTGGTTTGAATCGAAAAATACATCGAATCTACCCAATCCAATGGTACTGTTGCAATCAGCACGTCAAACAACACCAGAAAAAGCCATAAAATTGATAAGTAAAAATGACATTCAAAAGACCATTTTTGACAGCAAACTTATGTACGTGGTAAAAATTAATTCTCGGTAAATATTGTCTATTTCCATCAAATTGGGCTTAATCGAAAAATACATCAAATCCACCCGATTGGATGGTACTGTTGCAATCAGCACGTCAAACTACGCCAGAAATAGCCATAAAATCGATAGGTAAAAATGACATTCAATAGACCTTCTTTGACGGCTCACTTATGTATGTGCTGGAAGTGCCTTCTCAACAATAGCGGCTATTTCCATCAAATTGGGCTGAATCTAGAAAATCCTTCAAATCCACCCAATCCAATGGTACCGTTGCAATCAACACGTCAAACTACGCCAGAAAAATCCATAAAATCGATAGGCAAAAAATGACATTCAAAAGACCATTTTTAACAGCTCACTCATGTATGTGGTAAAAATGAATTACTGGTCAATATTGGCTGTTTCCTTCAAATTGGGCTGAATCAAAAAATACATAAATCAAACAAATCCAATGGTACCGTTACAATCAGCACGTCAAACTACGCCAGAAAAAGCCATAAAATCGATAGGTAAAAATGACATTCAAAAGACCATTTCTGATGGCTCACTTATGTATGTGGTAAAAATGGATTTTCAGTCAATATTTGCAATTTCCATCAAATTGGGCTGAATCGAAAAATACATCAAATCCACCCAATCCAATAGTACCGTTACAATCAGCACGTCAAACTACGCCAGAAAAAGCCATAAAATTGAAAGGAAAAAATGATATTCAAAAGACCATTTTCGACGGCTCACTTAAGTATGTGCTGGACGTGCCTTCTCGACCAATATCGGCTATATCCATCAAATTGGTTTGAATCGAAAAATACATCGAATCTACCCAATCCAATGGTACTGTTGCAATCAGCACGTCAAACAACACCAGAAAAAGCCATAAAATTGATAAGTAAAAATGACATTCAAAAGACCATTTTTGACAGCAAACTTATGTACGTGGTAAAAATTAATTCTCGGTAAATATTGTCTATTTCCATCAAATTGGGCTTAATCGAAAAATACATCAAATCCACCCGATTGGATGGTACTGTTGCAATCAGCACGTCAAACTACGCCAGAAATAGCCAGAAAATCGATAGGTAAAAATGACATTCAATAGACCTTCTTTGACGGCTCACTTATGTATGTGCTGGAAGTGCCTTCTCAACAATAGCGGCTATTTCCATCAAATTGGGCTGAATCTAGAAAATCCTTCAAATCCACCCAATCCAATGGTACCGTTGCAATCAACACGTCAAACTACGCCAGAAAAATCCATAAAATCGATAGGCAAAAAATGACATTCAAAAGACCATTTTCGACGGCTCACTCATGTATGTGGTAAAAATGAATTACTGGTCAATATTGGCTGTTTCCTTCAAATTGGGCTGAATCAAAAAATACATAAATCAAACAAATCCAATGGTACCGTTACAATCAGCACGTCAAACTACGCCAGAAAAAGCCATAAAATCGATAGGTAAAAATGACATTCAAAAGACCATTTTTGATGGCTCACTTATGTATGTGGTAAAAATGGATTTTCAGTCAATATTTGCAATTTCCATCAAATTGGGCTGAATCGAAAAATACATCAAATCCACCCAATCCAATAGTACCGTTACAATCAGCACGTCAAACTACGCCAGGAAGGCCATAAAATCGATAGGTAAAAATGACATTCAAAAGACCATTTTTGACGGCTCACTTATGTACGTGGTAAGAATGAATTTTCAGTCCATATTGGCTCTCTCCATCAAATTGGGCTCAATCGAAAAATACATCAGAGCCACCCGATCCAATGGTACCGTTGCAATCAACACGTCAAACTACGCCAGAAAAAGCCATAAAATCGATAGGCAAAAAATGACATTCAAAAGACCATTTTTAACAGCTCACTCATGTATGTGGTAAAAATGAATTACTGGTCAATATTGGCTGTTTCCTTCAAATTGGGCTGAATCAAAAAATACATAAATCAAACAAATCCAATGGTACCGTTACAATCAACACGTCAAACTACGCCAGAAAAAGCCATAAAATCGATAGGTAAAAATGACATTCAAAAGACCATTTTTGATGGCTCACTTATGTATGTGGTAAAAATGGATTTTCAGTCAATATTTGCAATTTCCATCAAATTGGGCTGAATCGAAAAATACATCAAATCCACCCAATCCAATAGTACCGTTACAATCAGCACGTCAAACTACGCCAGGAAGGCCATAAAATCGATAGGTAAAAATGACATTCAAATGACCATTTTTGACGGCTCACTTATGTACGTGGTAAGAATGAATTTTCAGTCCATATTGGCTCTCTCCATCAAATTGGGCTCAATCGAAAAATACATCAGAGCCACCCGATCCAATGGTACCGTTGCAATCAACACGTCAAACTACGCCAGAAAAAGCCATAAAATCGATAGGCAAAAAATGACATTCAAAAGACCATTTTTTACAGCTCACTCATGTATGTGGTAAAAATAAATTCTCGGTCAATTTTGGTTAATTCCTTCAAATTGGGCTGAATTGAAAAATACATCAAATCCATCCAATCCAATGGTACTGTTGCAATCAGCTCGTCAAACTACGCCAGAAAAAGCCATAAAATTGAAAGGAAAAAATGATATTCAAAAGACCATTTTCGACGGCTCACTTAAGTATGTGCTGGACGTGCCTTCTCGACCAATATCGGCTATATCCATCAAATTGGTTTGAATCGAAAAATACATCAAATCTACCCAATCCAATGGTACTGTTGCAATCAGCACGTCAAACAACACCAGAAAAAGCCATAAAATTGATAAGTAAAAATGACATTCAAAAGACCATTTTTGACAGCAAACTTATGTACGTGGTAAAAATTAATTCTCGGTAAATATTGTCTATTTCCATCAAATTGGGCTTAATCGAAAAATACATCAAATCCACCCGATTGGATGGTACTGTTGCAATCAGCACGTCAAACTACGCCAGAAATAGCCATAAAATCGATAGGTAAAAATGACATTCAATAGACCTTCTTTGACGGCTCACTTATGTATGTGCTGGAAGTGCCTTCTCAACAATAGCGGCTATTTCCATCAAATTGGGCTGAATCTAGAAAATCCTTCAAATCCACCCAATCCAATGGTACCGTTGCAATCAACACGTCAAACTACGCCAGAAAAATCCATAAAATCGATAGGCAAAAAATGACATTCAAAAGACCATTTTTAACAGCTCACTCATGTATGTGGTAAAAATGAATTACTGGTCAATATTGGCTGTTTCCTTCAAATTGGGCTGAATCAAAAAATACATAAATCAAACAAATCCAATGGTACCGTTACAATCAACACGTCAAACTACGCCAGAAAAAGCCATAAAATCGATAGGTAAAAATGACATTCAAAAGACCATTTTTGATGGCTCACTTATGTATGTGGTAAAAATGGATTTTCAGTCAATATTTGCAATTTCCATCAAATTGGGCTGAATCGAAAAATACATCAAATCCACCCAATCCAATAGTACCGTTACAATCAGCACGTCAAACTACGCCAGGAAGGCCATAAAATCGATAGGTAAAAATGACATTCAAAAGACCATTTTTGACGGCTCACTTATGTACGTGGTAAGAATGAATTTTCAGTCCATATTGGCTCTCTCCATCAAATTGGGCTCAATCGAAAAATACATCAGAGCCACCCGATCCAATGGTACCGTTGCAATCAACACGTCAAACTACGCCAGAAAAAGCCATAAAATCGATAGGCAAAAAATGACATTCAAAAGACCATTTTTTACAGCTCACTCATGTATGTGGTAAAAATAAATTCTCGGTCAATTTTGGTTAATTCCTTCAAATTGGGCCAAATCGAAAAATGCATCATATCCACCTGATCTAATCGTACCGTTGCAATCAGCACGTAAAACTACGCCAGAAAAAGCCATAAAATTGAAAGGAAAAAATGATATTCAAAAGACCATTTTCGACGGCTCACTTAAGTATGTGCTGGACGTGCCTTCTCGACCAATATCGGCTATATCCATCAAATTGGTTTGAATCGAAAAATACATCGAATCTACCCAATCCAATGGTACTGTTGCAATCAGCACGTCAAACAACACCAGAAAAAGCCATAAAATTGATAAGTAAAAATGACATTCAAAAGACCATTTTTGACAGCTAACTTATGTACGTGGTAAAAATTAATTCTCGGTAAATATTGTCTATTTCCATCAAATTGGGCTGAATCGAAAAATACATCAAATCAACCTATTCCAATGATACCGGTACAATCAGCACGTCAAACTACGCCAGAAAAAGCCATAAAATCGATAGGTAAAAATGACATTCAAAAGACCATTTTTGACGGCTTACTTATGTATGTGGTTAAAATGAATTTTCGGTCAATATTGTCTATCTCCATCAAATTGGGCCAAATCGAAAAATGCATCATATCCACCTGATCCAATCGTACCGTTGCAATCAGCACGTAAAACTACGCCAGAAAAAGCCATAAAATCGATAGGTAAAAGTGACATTCAAAAGACCATTTTTGACGGCTCACTTATGTATGTGCTTGTAGTCCCTTCTTGACCAATAGCAGCAATTTCCATCAAATTGGGCTCAATCGAAAAATACATCAAATCCACCCAATCCAATTGTACCGTTGCAATCAGGATGTCAAACTACGCTAGAAAAAGCCATAAAATCGATAGGTAAAAATGACATTCAAAAGACCATTTTTGATGGCTCACTTATGTATGTGGTAAAAATGGATTTTCAGTCAATATTTGCAATTTCCATCAAAATGGGCTGAATCAAAAAATACATTAAATCCACCCAATCCAATAGTACCGTTACAATCAGCACGTCAAACTACGCCAGGAAGGCCATAAAATCGATAGGTAAAAATGACATTCAAAAGACCATTTTTGACGGCTCACTTATGTACGTGGTAAGAATGAATTTTAATTCCATATTGGCTCTTTCCAACAAATTGGGCTCAACAAAAAATACATCGGAGCCACCCGATCCAATTTTACCGTTGCAATCAGCACGTCAAACTACGCCAGAAAAGCCATAACATTGATAGGTAAAAATGACATTCAAAAGACTATTTTTGACATATTACTTATGTATGTGATAGAAATGCCTTCTCGACCAAATAGTGGCTATTTCCATCAAATTTGGCAGAATCAAAAAATACATCAAATCCACCTGATCCAATGGAACCATTGCAATGAGCACGTCAAACTATGCCAGAAAAAGCCATAAAATCGATAGGTAGAAATGACATTCAAAAGACCATTTTTGACGGCTTACTGATTTTGCAGTAAAAATGCATTTTCGGTCAATATTGGCTACTTTCATCAAATTAGGCTGAATCGAAAAATACATCGCATCCACACAATCCAATGGTACCGTTGCAATATACACGTCAAACTACGCCAGAAGAAGCCATAAAATCGATAGGTAAAAATGACATTAAGAAGACCATTTTTGACGGCGTACTGATGTGTGCAGCAAAATTGCATTTTTGGTCAACATTGGCTATTTCCATCAAATTATGTTGAATCGAAAAATACATCAAATCCATCTGATCAAATGGTACTCTTGCAATCAGCATGTCAAACTACGGCAGAAAAGCCATAAAATCAATAAGTAAAAATGACATTCAAAATACCATATTTGATGGCTCACTTATGTATGTGCTGGAAGTGCCTCCTCGACCGATAGCGGCTATTTCCATCAAATTGGGCTCAATCGAAATATACATCAAATCCACCCAATCCAATTGTACCGTTGCAATCAGGATGTCAAACTACGCTAGAAAAAGCCATAAAATCGATAGGTAAAAATGATATTCAAGAGACCATTTTTGGCAGCTCGCTTATGTATGTACTGGAAGTGCTTTTTCGACCAATAGCGGCTATTTTATAAAATTGGGCCGAATCAAAAATTATCAAATCCAACTGATCCAATGGTACCGGTGCAATCAGCACGTCAAAGTAAGCCAGAATGTGCCATAAAATCGATAGGTAAAAATGACATCCAAAAGACCATTTTTGACAGCTCGCTTATGTATGTGCTGGAAGTGCTTTTCCGACCAATAGCGGCTATTTTCATAAAATTGGGCCGAATCAAAAATTATCAAATCCAACTGATCCAATGGTACCGTTACAATCAGCACGTCAAACTACGCCAGAGAAAGCCATAAAATCGATAGGTAAAAATGGCATTCAAAAAACCATTTTTGACGGCTTACTGATGTGTGCAGTAATAATAAATTTTTTGTCAATATTGGCTATTTCAATCAAATTGGGCTGAATCGAAAAATACATCAAATCCACCCAATCCAAAGGTACCATTGATATCAGCACGTCAACTTATGCCAGAAAAAGCCATTAAATCGATAGGTAAAAATGACATTCAAAAGACCATTTTTGCTGGCTTACTGATGTGTGCCGTAAAAATGCATTTTTGGTCAATATTGGCTATTTCCATCAAATTGGGCTGAATCGAAAAATACATAAAATCCACCTGATCCAATGGTACCGTTGCAATCAGCACGTGAAACTGAGCCAGAAAATGCCGTAAAATCGACAGGTAAAAATGACATTCAAAAAACCAATTTTGACGGCTCACTCACGTATGTGCTGGATGTGCCTTCTCGACCAATAGGGGATATTTTTCATCATATCGGGCTGATTTGAAAAATACATCAAACCCACCCGATCCAATGGTACCGTTGCAATCAGCACGTCAAACTACGCCAGAAAAAGCCATAAAATCGATAGATAAAAATGACATTCAAAAGACCATTTTCGACAGATTACTGATGTGTGCAGTAAAAATGCATTATCGGTCAATATTGGCTATTTCCATCAAATTGGGCTGAATCAAAAAATACTTCAAATCCACTCGATCCAATGGTACCGTTGCAATCAGCACGTAAAACTACGCCAGAAAAGCCATAAAATCGATCAGTAAAAATGACATTCAAAAGACCAATTTTGACGGGTCAGTTATGCATGTGCTGGGAGTGCCTTCTCGACTAATAGGGGATATTTTCATCAAATTGGGCTGAATTGAAAAATACATGAAACCCACCCGATCCAATGATTTAGTTGCAATCAACATGTCAAACTACGCCAGAAAAAGCCATGAACTGGATAGGTAAAAATGACATTTAAAAAACCATTTTTGACAGCTTACTGATGTGTGCAGTAAAAATGCATTTTTGGTCAATATAAGCTATTTCCATCAAATTGGGCTGAATTGAAAAATACATCAAATCCACTCGGTCCAATAGTACCGTTGCAAACAGCACGTCAAACTACGCAAGAAAAAGCCATAAAATCGATAGGTAAGAATGACATTGAGAAGACACTTTTTGACAGCATACTGATGTGTGCGGTAAAAACGCATTTTCGATCTATATTGGCTATTTTCATCGAATTGGGCTGAATCAAAAAATACATCACATCCACCCAATCCAATGGTACCGTTGCAATGAGCACATCAAACTACACCAGAATATGCCATAAAATCGATAGGTAAAAAAGATATTCAAAAGACCAATTTTGACGGGTCACTTATGCATGTGCTGGGAGTGCCTTCTCGACTAATAGGGGATATTTTCATCAAATTGGGCTGAATTGAAAAATACATGAAACCCACCCGATCCAATGATTTAGTTGCAATCAACATGTCAAACTACGCCAGAAAAAGCCATGAACTCGATAGGTAAAAATGACATTTAAAAAACCATTTTTGACAGCTTACTGATGTGTGCGGTAAGAATGCATTTTTGGTCTATACTGGTTCTTTTCATCAAATTGGGCTGAATCAAGAAATACATCAAATCCACCCAATACAATGGTACCGTTGCAATCAGCACGTCAACCTATGCCAAAAAAAAGCCATTAAATCGATAGGTAAGAATGACATTCAAAAGATCATTTTTGACGGCTTACTGATGTGTGCAGTAAAAATGAATTATCGGTCAATATTGGCTATTTTCATCAAATTGGGCTGAATCAAAAAATACATCAAATCCACCCGATCCAATGGTACTGTTGCAATCAGCACGTCAAACTAAGCCAGAAAATGCCGTAAAATCGATAGGTAAAAAAGGCGTTCAAACAACCAATTTTGACAGCTTAGTCATGTATGTGATGGACGTGCCTTCGCGACAAATAGGGGATATTTTTCATCACATCGGGCTGATTTGAAAAATACATCAAACCCACCCGATCCAATGGTACCGTTGCAATCAGCACGTCAAACTATGCCAGAAAAAGCCATAAAATCGATAGGTAAAAATGGCATTCAAAAGACAATTTTTGACAGCTTACTGATATGCGCAGTAAAAATGCATTATCGGTCAATATTGGCTATTTCCATCAAATTGAGCTGAATCAAAAATACTTCAAATCCACTCAATCCAATGGTACCGTTGCAATGAGCACGTAAAACTACGCCAGAAAAGACATAAAATCGATCAGTAAAAATGACATTCAAAAGACCAATTTTGACGGGTCACTTATGTGTGTGCTGGGAGTACCTTCTTGACTAATAGGGGATATTTTCATCAAATTGGGCTGAATTGAAAAATACATGAAACCCACCCGATCCAATGATACAGTTGCAATCAACACGTCAAACTACGCCAGAAAAAGCCATGAAATCGATAGGTAAAAATGACATTGAAAAGACCCTTTTTGACTGCATACTGATGTGTGCGGTAAAAATGCATTTTTGGTCTATACTGGTTTTTTTCATCAAATTGGGCTGAATCAAAAAATACATCAAATCCACCCAATCCAGTGGTACCGTTGCAATCAGCATGTCAAACTATGCCAGAAAAAGCCATAAAATCGATAGGTAAAAATGACATTCGAAACACCAATTTTGACGGCTCACTTACGTATGTGCTGGGAGTGCCTTCTCCACTTATAGGGGATATTTTCATCAAATTTGGCTGAATTGAAAAATACATGAATCCCACCCGATCCAATGATACAGTTGCAATAAGCACGTCAAACTACGCCAGAAAAAGCAATAAAATCAAAAGGTAAAAATGACATTTAAAAGACTATTTTTGACATATTACTTATGTATGTGATAGAAGTGCCTTCTCGACCAAATAGTGGCTATTTCCATCAAATTTGGCAGAATCAAAAAATACATCAAATCCACCTGATCCAATGGAACCATTGCAATGAGCACGTCAAACTATGCCAGAAAAAGCCATAAAATCGATAGGTAGAAATGACATTCAAAAGACCATTTTTGACGGCTTACTGATTTTGCAGTAAAAATGCATTTTCGGTCAATATTGGCTACTTTCATCAAATTAGGCTGAATCGAAAAATACATCGCATCCACACAATCCAATGGTACCGTTGCAATATACACGTCAAACTACGCCAGAAGAAGCCATAAAATCGATAGGTAAAAATGACATTAAGAAGACCATTTTTGACGGCGTACTGATGTGTGCAGCAAAATTGCATTTTTGGTCAACATTGGCTATTTCCATCAAATTATGTTGAATCGAAAAATACATCAAATCCATCTGATCAAATGGTACTCTTGCAATCAGCATGTCAAACTACGGCAGAAAAGCCATAAAATCAATAAGTAAAAATGACATTCAAAATACCATATTTGATGGCTCACTTATGTATGTGCTGGAAGTGCCTCCTCGACCGATAGCGGCTATTTCCATCAAATTGGGCTCAATCGAAATATACATCAAATCCACCCAATCCAATTGTACCGTTGCAATCAGGATGTCAAACTACGCTAGAAAAAGCCATAAAATCGATAGGTAAAAATGATATTCAAGAGACCATTTTTGGCAGCTCGCTTATGTATGTACTGGAAGTGCTTTTTCGACCAATAGCGGCTATTTTATAAAATTGGGCCGAATCAAAAATTATCAAATCCAACTGATCCAATGGTACCGGTGCAATCAGCACGTCAAAGTAAGCCAGAATGTGCCATAAAATCGATAGGTAAAAATGACATCCAAAAGACCATTTTTGACAGCTCGCTTATGTATGTGCTGGAAGTGCTTTTCCGACCAATAGCGGCTATTTTCATAAAATTGGGCCGAATCAAAAATTATCAAATCCAACTGATCCAATGGTACCGTTACAATCAGCACGTCAAACTACGCCAGAGAAAGCCATAAAATCGATAGGTAAAAATGGCATTCAAAAAACCATTTTTGACGGCTTACTGATGTGTGCAGTAATAATAAATTTTTTGTCAATATTGGCTATTTCAATCAAATTGGGCTGAATCGAAAAATACATCAAATCCACCCAATCCAAAGGTACCATTGATATCAGCACGTCAACTTATGCCAGAAAAAGCCATTAAATCGATAGGTAAAAATGACATTCAAAAGACCATTTTTGCTGGCTTACTGATGTGTGCCGTAAAAATGCATTTTTGGTCAATATTGGCTATTTCCATCAAATTGGGCTGAATCGAAAAATACATAAAATCCACCTGATCCAATGGTACCGTTGCAATCAGCACGTGAAACTGAGCCAGAAAATGCCGTAAAATCGACAGGTGAAAATGACATTCAAAAAACCAATTTTGACGGCTCACTCACGTATGTGCTGGATGTGCCTTCTCGACCAATAGGGGATATTTTTCATCATATCGGGCTGATTTGAAAAATACATCAAACCCACCCGATCCAATGGTACCGTTGCAATCAGCACGTCAAACTACGCCAGAAAAAGCCATAAAATCGATAGATAAAAATGACATTCAAAAGACCATTTTCGACAGATTACTGATGTGTGCAGTAAAAATGCATTATCGGTCAATATTGGCTATTTCCATCAAATTGGGCTGAATCAAAAAATACTTCAAATCCACTCGATCCAATGGTACCGTTGCAATCAGCACGTAAAACTACGCCAGAAAAGCCATAAAATCGATCAGTAAAAATGACATTCAAAAGACCAATTTTGACGGGTCACTTATGCATGTGCTGGGAGTGCCTTCTCGACTAATAGGGGATATTTTCATCAAATTGGGCTGAATTGAAAAATACATGAAACCCACCCGATCCAATGATTTAGTTGCAATCAACATGTCAAACTACGCCAGAAAAAGCCATGAACTGGATAGGTAAAAATGACATTTAAAAAACCATTTTTGACAGCTTACTGATGTGTGCAGTAAAAATGCATTTTTGGTCAATATAAGCTATTTCCATCAAATTGGGCTGAATTGAAAAATACATCAAATCCACTCGGTCCAATAGTACCGTTGCAAACAGCACGTCAAACTACGCAAGAAAAAGCCATAAAATCGATAGGTAAGAATGACATTGAGAAGACACTTTTTGACAGCATACTGATGTGTGCGGTAAAAACGCATTTTCGGTCTATATTGGCTATTTTCATCGAATTGGGCTGAATCGAAAAATACATCACATCCACCCAATCCAATGGTACCGTTGCAATGAGCACATCAAACTACACCAGAATATGCCATAAAATCGATAGGTAAAAAAGATATTCAAAAGACCAATTTTGACGGGTCACTTATGCATGTGCTGGGAGTGCCTTCTCGACTAATAGGGGATATTTTCATCAAATTGGGCTGAATTGAAAAATACATGAAACCCACCCGATCCAATGATTTAGTTGCAATCAACATGTCAAACTACGCCAGAAAAAGCCATGAACTCGATAGGTAAAAATGACATTTAAAAAACCATTTTTGACAGCTTACTGATGTGTGCGGTAAGAATGCATTTTTGGTCTATACTGGTTCTTTTCATCAAATTGGGCTGAATCAAGAAATACATCAAATCCACCCAATACAATGGTACCGTTGCAATCAGCACGTCAACCTATGCCAAAAAAAAGCCATTAAATCGATAGGTAAGAATGACATTCAAAAGATCATTTTTGACGGCTTACTGATGTGTGCAGTAAAAATGAATTATCGGTCAATATTGGCTATTTTCATCAAATTGGGCTGAATCAAAAAATACATCAAATCCACCCGATCCAATGGTACCGTTGCAATCAGCACGTCAAACTAAGCCAGAAAATGCCGTAAAATCGATAGGTAAAAAAGGCGTTCAAACAACCAATTTTGACAGCTTAGTCATGTATGTGATGGACGTGCCTTCGCGACAAATAGGGGATATTTTTCATCACATCGGGCTGATTTGAAAAATACATCAAACCCACCCGATCCAATGGTACCGTTGCAATCAGCACGTCAAACTATGCCAGAAAAAGCCATAAAATCGATAGGTAAAAATGACATTCAAAAGACAATTTTTGACAGCTTACTGATATGCGCAGTAAAAATGCATTATCGGTCAATATTGGCTATTTCCATCAAATTGAGCTGAATCAAAAATACTTCAAATCCACTCAATCCAATGGTACCGTTGCAATGAGCACGTAAAACTACGCCAGAAAAGACATAAAATCGATCAGTAAAAATGACATTCAAAAGACCAATTTTGACGGGTCACTTATGTGTGTGCTGGGAGTACCTTCTTGACTAATAGGGGATATTTTCATCAAATTGGGCTGAATTGAAAAATACATGAAACCCACCCGATCCAATGATACAGTTGCAATCAACACGTCAAACTACGCCAGAAAAAGCCATGAAATCGATAGGTAAAAATGACATTGAAAAGACCCTTTTTGACTGCATACTGATGTGTGCGGTAAAAATGCATTTTTGGTCTATACTGGTTTTTTTCATCAAATTGGGCTGAATCAAAAAATACATCAAATCCACCCAATCCAGTGGTACCGTTGCAATCAGCATGTCAAACTATGCCAGAAAAAGCCATAAAATCGATAGGTAAAAATGACATTCGAAACACCAATTTTGACGGCTCACTTACGTATGTGCTGGGAGTGCCTTCTCCACTTATAGGGGATATTTTCATCAAATTTGGCTGAATTGAAAAATACATGAATCCCACCCGATCCAATGATACAGTTGCAATAAGCACGTCAAACTACGCCAGAAAAAGCAATAAAATCAAAAGGTAAAAATGACATTTAAAAAACCATTTTTGGCAGCTTACTGATGTGTGCAGTAAAAATGCATTTTTGGTCAATATAGGCTATTTCCATCAAATTGGGCTGAATCGAAAAATACATCAAATCCACTCGGTCCAATGGTACCGTTGCAAACAGCACGTCAAACTACGCAAGAAAAAGCCATAAAATCAATAGGTAAGAATGACATTGAGAAGACACTTTCTGACAGCATACTGATGTGTGCGGTAAAACGCATTTTCGGTCTATATTGGCTATTTTCATCAAATTGGGCTGAATCGAAAAATACATCGAATCCACCCGATCCAATGGTACCGTTGCAATCAGCATGTCAAACTATGCCAGAAAAAGCCATAAAATCGATAGGTAAAAATTATATTCGAAAGACCATTTTTGATGGCTCACTTATGTATGTGCTGGGAGTGCCTTCTCGCCTTATAGGGGATATTTTCATCAAATTGGGCTGGATTGAAAAATACAGGAATCTTACCCGATCTAATGGTACAGTTGCAATCAGCACGTCAAACTACGCCAGAAAAAGCCATAAAATCGATAGGTAAGAATGACATTGAAAAGACCCTTTCTGACAGCATACTGATGTGTGCGGTAAAAAACGCATTTTTGGTCTATATTTGCGATTTTCATCAAATTGGGCTGAATCAAAAAATGCATCACATCCACCCAATCCAATGGTACCGTTGCAATCAGCACGTCAAACTACGCCAGAATATGCCATAAAATCGATAGGTAAAAATGACATTCAAAAGACTATTTTTGACGGCTCACTTATGTATGTGCTGGAAGTGCCTTCTCGATCAATAGGGGCTATTTTCATATAATTGGGCTGATTTGAAAAATACATTTATCCACCCGATCCAATGGTACCGTTGATATCAGCACGTCAAACTGTGCCAGAAAAAGCCATGAAATCGATAGGTAAAAAAGACATTCAAAAGACCATTTTTGATGGCGTACTGATGTGTGCAGCAAAATTGCATTTTCAGTCAACATTGGCTATTTCCATCAAATTATGTTGAATCGAAAAATACATCAAATCCACTAAATCCAATGGTATTGTTGCAAACAGCATGTCAAACTACGCAAGAAAAAGCCATAAAATCGATAGGTAAGAATGACATTGAAAAGACCCTTTCTGACAGCATACTGATGTGTGCAGTAAAAATGCATTTTTGGTCTATATTGGCTATTTTCATCAAATTGGGCTGAATCAAAAAATACATCAGATCCACCCGATCCAAAGGTACCATTGCAATCAGCACGTCAAACTACGCCAGAATATGCCATAAAATCGATAGGTAAAAATGACATTCAAAAGACCATTTTTGACGGCTCACTTATGTATGTGCTGGGAGTGCCTTCCCGACCAATAGGGTCTATTTTCATCAAATTGGAATGAATTGAAAAATACATCAAATCCACCCGATCCAATGGTACCTTTGATATCAGCACGTCAAACTACGCCAGAAAAAGCCATAAAATCAATAGGTAATCATGACATTCAAAAGACCATTTTTGATGGCTCACTGATGTGTGCAGTAAAAAGCCATTTATGTCAATTTTGACTATTCCAATCAAATCGGGCTGAATCCAAAAATACATCACATCCACCCAATCCAATGGTACCATTGCAATCAGCACGTCAAACTACACCAGAAAAAAGCCATAAAATCGATAGGTAAAAATAAAATCCGAAACACCATTTTTGACGGCCGAATTATGTCTGTGCTGGAAGTGCCTTTTCGACCAATAGGGGATATTTTTCATCAAATTGGGCTGAATCAAAAAATACATCTAACCAACCCGATCCAATGGTTCCGTTGTAATCAGCACGTCAAACTACGCCAGAAAAAGCCATAAAATCGGTAGGTAAAAAAGACATTCAAAAGACCATTTTTGACTCCTTACTAATGTGTGCAGCAAGAATGCATTTTCGGTCAATATTGGCTATTTCCATCACAATGGGTTGAATCGAAAAATACATCAAATCCACCTGATCCAATGGTACCGTTGCAATCAGCACATCAAACTAGGAGAGAAAAAGCCATAAAATTGATACGTAAAAATGACATTGGAAACACCATTTTTTACGGCTTACTGATGTGTGCAGTAAAAATGCATTTCCGGTCAATATTGGTTATTTTCATAAAATTGGGCTGAATTGAAAAATACATCACATCCACCCGATCCAATGGTACCGTTGCAATCAGCACGTCAAACTACAACAGGAAAAAGCCATAAAATCGATTGGTAAAAATGACATCCAATACACCTTTTTTGACGGCTTACTGATGTGTGCAGTAAAAGTGCATTTTTGGACAATATTAGCTATTTCCATCAAATTGGGCCGAATCGATAAATACATTAAATCCACCCGATCCAATGGTATCTTTGCAATCAGCACGTCAAACTAGGCCAGAAAAAGCCATAAAATTGATAGGAAAAAATGACATTCAAAAGATCATTTTTGACGGCTCACTGATGTGTGCCGCAAAAATTAATTATCAGTCAATATAGGCTATGTTCATCAAATTGGGATGAATCAAAAAATACATCAAATCCACCCAATCCAATGGTACCGTTGCAATCATCATGTCGAACTACGCCAGAAAAAGCCATAAAATCGATAGGTAAAAATGGCATTCAAAAGACCATTTTTGACAGGTCACTCATGTATGTGCTGGAAGAGCCTTCTCGACAAATTGGGACTATTTTCATCGAATTGGAATGAATAGAAGAATACATCAAATCCACCCGATCCAGTGGTATCGATGCAATCAGCACGTCAAACTAGGCCAGAAAAAGCCATAAAATCGATAAGTAAAAGTGAAATTCAAAACACCATTTTTCACAGCTCACTTATGTATGTGTTGGAAGTGCCTTCTCGACCAAAAGGGGATATTTTTCATCAAATTGGGCTAAATCAAAAAATACATCAAATCCACACGATCCAATGGTACCGTTGCAATCAGCACGTCAAACCATGCCAGAAAAAGACATTCAAAAGACCATTTTTGACGGCTTACTGATAAGTGAGGCAAGAATGCATTTTTGGTCAATATTGGCTATTTCCATCAAATTGGGTTGAATCGAAAAATACAACAAATCCACCTGATCCAATGGTACCGTTGCAATCAGCACATTAAACTAAGACAGAAAAAGCCATAAAATTAATAGGTAAAAATGACATTGGAAACACCATTTTTTACAGCTTACTGATGTGTGCGGTAAAAATGCATTATCGGTCAATATTGGCTATTTCCATCAAATTGGGCTGAATCAAAAAATACTTCAAATCCACTCGATCCAATGGTACTGTTGCAATCAGCACGTCAAACTACGCCAGAAAAGCCATAAAATCGATCAGTAAAAATGACATTCAAAAGACCAATTTTGAAGGGTCACTTATGCATGTGCTGGGAGTGCCTTCTCGACTAATAGGGGATATTTTCATCAAATTGGGCTGAATTGAAAAATACATGAAACCCACCCGATCCAATGATTTAGTTGCAATCAACATGTCAAACTACGCCAGAAAAAGCCATGAACTGAATAGGTAAAAATGACATTTAAAAAACCATTTTTGACAGCTTACTGATGTGTGCAGTAAAAATGCATTTTTGGTCAATATAAGCTATTTCCATCAAATTGGGCTGAATTGAAAAATACATCGATTCCACTCGGTCCAATAGTACCGTTGCAAACAGCACGTCAAACTACGCAAGAAAAAGCCATGAAATCGATAGGTAAGAATGACATTGAGAAGACACTTTTTGACAGCATACTGATGTGCGCGGTAAAAACGCATTTTCGGTCTATATTTGCGATTTTCATCAAATTGGGCTGAATCAAAAAAAGCATCACATCCACCCAATCCAATGGTACCGTTGCAATCAGCACGTCAAACTACGCCAGAATATGCCATAAAATCGATAGGTAAAAATGACATTCAAAAGACTATTTTTGACGGCTCACTTATGTATGTGCTGGAAGTGCCTTCTCGATCAATAGGGGCTATTTTCATATAATTGGGCTGATTTGAAAAATACATTTATCCACCCGATCCAATGGTACCGTTGATATCAGCACGTCAAACTGTGCCAGAAAAAGCCATGAAAGCGATAGGTAAAAAAGACATTCAAAAGACCATTTTTGATGGCGTACTGATGTGTGCAGCAAAATTGCATTTTCAGTCAACATTGGCTATTTCCATCAAATTATGTTGAATCGAAAAATACATCAAATCCACTAAATCCAATGGTATTGTTGCAAACAGCATGTCAAACTACGCAAGAAAAAGCCATAAAATCGATAGGTAAGAATGACATTGAAAAGACCCTTTCTGACAGCATACTGATGTGTGCAGTAAAAATGCATTTTTGGTCTATATTGGCTATTTTCATCAAATTGGGCTGAATCAAAAAATACATCAGATCCACCCGATCCAAAGGTACCGTTGCAATCAGCACGTCAAACTACGCCAGAATATGCCATAAAATCGATAGGTAAAAATGACATTCAAAAGACCATTTTTGACGGCTCACTTATGTATGTGCTGGGAGTGCCTTCCCGACCAATAGGGTCTATTTTCATCAAATTGGAATGAATTGAAAAATACATCAAATCCACCCGATCCAATGGTACCTTTGATATCAGCACGTCAAACTACGCCAGAAAAAGCCATAAAATCAATAGGTAATCATGACATTCAAAAGACCATTTTTGATGGCTCACTGATGTGTGCAGTAAAAAGCCATTTATGTCAATTTTGACTATTCCAATCAAATCGGGCTGAATCCAAAAATACATCACATCCACCCAATCCAATGGTACCATTGCAATCAGCACGTCAAACTACACCAGAAAAAAGCCATAAAATCGATAGGTAAAAATAAAATCCGAAACACCATTTTTGACGGCCGAATTATGTCTGTGCTGGAAGTGCCTTTTCGACCAATAGGGGATATTTTTCATCAAATTGGGCTGAATCAAAAAATACATCTAACCAACCCGATCCAATGGTTCCGTTGTAATCAGCACGTCAAACTACGCCAGAAAAAGCCATAAAATCGGTAGGTAAAAAAGACATTCAAAAGACCATTTTTGACTCCTTACTAATGTGTGCAGCAAGAATGCATTTTCGGTCAATATTGGCTATTTCCATCACAATGGGTTGAATCGAAAAATACATCAAATCCACCTGATCCAATGGTACCGTTGCAATCAGCACATCAAACTAGGAGAGAAAAAGCCATAAAATTGATACGTAAAAATGACATTGGAAACACCATTTTTTACGGCTTACTGATGTGTGCAGTAAAAATGCATTTCCGGTCAATATTGGTTATTTTCATAAAATTGGGCTGAATTGAAAAATACATCACATCCACCCGATCCAATGGTACCGTTGCAATCAGCACGTCAAACTACAACAGGAAAAAGCCATAAAATCGATTGGTAAAAATGACATCCAATACACCTTTTTTGACGGCTTACTGATGTGTGCAGTAAAAGTGCATTTTTGGACAATATTAGCTATTTCCATCAAATTGGGCCGAATCGATAAATACATTAAATCCACCCGATCCAATGGTATCTTTGCAATCAGCACGTCAAACTAGGCCAGAAAAAGCCATAAAATTGATAGGAAAAAATGACATTCAAAAGATCATTTTTGACGGCTCACTGATGTGTGCCGCAAAAATTAATTATCAGTCAATATAGGCTATGTTCATCAAATTGGGATGAATCAAAAAATACATCAAATCCACCCAATCCAATGGTACCGTTGCAATCATCATGTCGAACTACGCCAGAAAAAGCCATAAAATCGATAGGTAAAAATGGCATTCAAAAGACCATTTTTGACAGGTCACTCATGTATGTGCTGGAAGAGCCTTCTCGACAAATTGGGACTATTTTCATCGAATTGGAATGAATAGAAGAATACATCAAATCCACCCGATCCAGTGGTATCGATGCAATCAGCACGTCAAACTAGGCCAGAAAAAGCCATAAAATCGATAAGTAAAAGTGAAATTCAAAACACCATTTTTCACAGCTCACTTATGTATGTGTTGGAAGTGCCTTCTCGACCAAAAGGGGATATTTTTCATCAAATTGGGCTAAATCAAAAAATACATCAAATCCACACGATCCAATGGTACCGTTGCAATCAGCACGTCAAACCATGCCAGAAAAAGACATTCAAAAGACCATTTTTGACGGCTTACTGATAAGTGAGGCAAGAATGCATTTTTGGTCAATATTGGCTATTTCCATCAAATTGGGTTGAATCGAAAAATACAACAAATCCACCTGATCCAATGGTACCGTTGCAATCAGCACATTAAACTAAGACAGAAAAAGCCATAAAATTAATAGGTAAAAATGACATTGGAAACACCATTTTTTACAGCTTACTGATGTGTGCGGTAAAAATGCATTATCGGTCAATATTGGCTATTTCCATCAAATTGGGCTGAATCAAAAAATACTTCAAATCCACTCGATCCAATGGTACTGTTGCAATCAGCACGTCAAACTACGCCAGAAAAGCCATAAAATCGATCAGTAAAAATGACATTCAAAAGACCAATTTTGAAGGGTCACTTATGCATGTGCTGGGAGTGCCTTCTCGACTAATAGGGGATATTTTCATCAAATTGGGCTGAATTGAAAAATACATGAAACCCACCCGATCCAATGATTTAGTTGCAATCAACATGTCAAACTACGCCAGAAAAAGCCATGAACTGAATAGGTAAAAATGACATTTAAAAAACCATTTTTGACAGCTTACTGATGTGTGCAGTAAAAATGCATTTTTGGTCAATATAAGCTATTTCCATCAAATTGGGCTGAATTGAAAAATACATCGATTCCACTCGGTCCAATAGTACCGTTGCAAACAGCACGTCAAACTACGCAAGAAAAAGCCATGAAATCGATAGGTAAGAATGACATTGAGAAGACACTTTTTGACAGCATACTGATGTGCGCGGTAAAAACGCATTTTCGGTCTATATTGGCTATTTTCATAGAATTGGGCTGAATCGAAAAATACATCACATCCATCCAATCCAATGGTACCGTTGCAATGAGCACGTCAAACTACACCAGAATATGCCATAAAATCGATAGGTAAAAAAGACATTCAAAAGACCAATTTTGACGGGTCACTTATGCATGTGCTGGGAGTGCCTTCTCGACTAATAGGGGATATTTTCATCAAATTGGGCTGAATTGAAAAATACATGAAACCCACCCGATCCAATGATTTAGTTGCAATCAACATGTCAAACTACGCCAGAAAAAGCCATGAACTCGATAGGTAAAAATGACATTTAAAAAACCATTTTTGACAGCTTACTGATGTGTGCGGTAAAAATGCATTTTTGGTCTATACTGGTTCTTTTCATCAAATTGGGCTGAATCAAGAAATACATCAAATCCACCCAATACAATGGTACCGTTGCAATCAGCACGTCAACCTATGCCAGAAAAAGCCATAAAATCGATAGGTAAGAATGACATTCAAAAGATCATTTTTGACGGCTTACTGATGTGTGCAGTAAAAATGAATTATCGGTCAATATTGGCTATTTTCATCAAATTGGGCTGAATCAAAAAATACATCAAATCCACCCGATCCAATGGTACCGTTGCAATCAGCACGTCAAACTAAGCCAGAAAATGCCGTAAAATCGATAGGTAAAAAAGGCGTTCAAACAACCAATTTTGACGGCTCAGTCATGTATGTGATGGATGTGCCTTCGCGACAAATAGGGGATATTTTTCATCACATCGGGCTGATTTGAAAAAAACATCAAACCCACCCGATCCAATGGTACCGTTGCAATCAGCACGTCAAACTATGCCAGAAAAAGCCATAAAATCGATAGGTAAAAATGACATTCAAAAGACAATTTTTGACAGCTTACTGATATGCGCAGTAAAAATGCATTATCGGTCAATATTGGCTATTTCCATCAAATTGAGCTGAATCAAAAATACTTCAAATCCACTCAATCCAATGGTACCGTTGCAATCAGCACGTAAAACTACGCCAGAAAAGACATGAAATCGATCAGTAAAAATGACATTCAAAAGACCAATTTTGACGGGTCACTTATGTGTGTGCTGGGAGTGCCTTCTCGACTAATAGGGGATATTTTCATCAAATTGGGCTGAATTGAAAAATACATGAAACCCACCCGATCCAATGATACAGTTGCAATCAACACGTCAAACTACGCCAGAAAAAGCCATGAAATCAATAGGTAAAAATGACATTGAAAAGACCCCTTTTGACGGCATACTGATGTGTGTGGTAAAAATGCATTTTTGGTCTATACTGGTTTTTTTCATCAAATTGGGCTGAATCAAAAAATACATCAAATCCACCCAATCCAGTGGTACCGTTGCAATCAGCATGTCAAACTATGCCAGAAAAAGCCATAAAATCGATAGGTAAAAATGACATTCGAAAGACCAATTTTGACGGCTCACTTACGTATGTGCTGGGAGTGCCTTCTCCACTTATAGGGGATATTTTCATCAAATTGGGCTGAATTGAAAAATACATGAATCCCACCCGATCCAATGATACAGTTGCAATAAGCACCTCAAACTACGCCAGAAAAAGCAATGAAATCAAAAGGTAAAAATGACATTTAAAAAACCATTTTTGACAGCTTACTGATGTGTGCAGTAAAAATGCATTTTTGGTCAATATAGGCTATTTCCATCAAATTGGGCTGAATCGAAAAATACATCAAATCCACTCGGTCCAATGGTACCGTTGCAAACAGCACGTCAAACTACGCAAGAAAAAGCCATAAAATCAATAGGTAAGAATGACATTGAGAAGACACTTTCTGACAGCATACTGATGTGTGCGGTAAAAACGCATTTTCGGTCTATATTGGCTATTTCCATCAAATTGGGCTGAATCCAAAAATACATCGAATCCACCCGATCCAATGGTACCGTTGCAATCAGCACGTCAAACTATGCCAGAAAAAGCCATAAAATCGATAGGTAAAAATGATATTCGAAAGACCATTTTTGATGGCTCACTTATGTATGTGCTGGGAGTGCCTTCTCGCCTTATAGGGGATATTTTCATCAAATTGGGCTGGATTGAAAAATACAGGAATCCTACCCGATCTAATGGTACAGTTGCAATCAGCACGTCAAACTACGCCAGAAAAAGCCATAAAATCGATAGGTAAGAATGACATTGAAAAGACCCTTTCTGACAGCATACTGATGTGTGCGGTAAAAAACGCATTTTTGGTCTATATTTGCTATTTTCATCAAATTGGGCTGAATCAAAAAATGCATCACATCCACCCAATCCAATGGTACCGTTGCAATCAGCACGTCAAACTACGCCAGAATATGCCATAAAATCGATAGGTAAAAATGACATTCAAAAGATTATTTTTGACGGCTCACTTATGTATGTGCTGGGAGTGCCTTCTCAATCAATAGGGGCTATTTTCATAGAATTGGGCTGATTTGAAAAATACATCAAATCCACCCGATCCAATGGTACGGTTGATATCAGCACGTCAAACTGTGCCAGAAAAAGCCATGAAATCGATAGGTAAAAAAGACATTCAAAAGACCATTTTTGATGGCGTACTGATGTGTGCAGCAAAATTGCATTTTCAGTCAACATTGGCTATTTCCATCAAATCATGTTGAATCGAAAAATACATCAAATCCACTAAATCCAATGGTATTGTTGCAAACAGCATGTCAAACTACGCAAGAAAAAGCCATAAAATCGATAGGTAAGAATGACATTGAAAAGACCCTTTCTGACAGCATACTGATGTGTGCAGTAAAAATGCATTTTTGGTCTATATTGGCTATTTTCATCAAATTGGGCTGAATCAAAAAATACATCAGATCCACCCAATCCAGAGGTACCGTTGCAATCAGCACGTCAAACTACGCCAGAATATGCCATAAAATCGATAGGTAAAAATGACATTCAAAAGACCATTTTTGACGGCTCACTTATGTATGTGCTGGGAGTGCCTTCCCGACCAATAGGGTCTATTTTCATCAAATCGGAATGAATTGAAAAATACATCAAATCCACCCGATCCAATGGTACCTTTGATATCAGCACGTCAAACTACGCCAGAAAAAGCCATAAAATCAATAGGTAATCATGACATTCAAAAGACCATTTTTGACGGCTCACTGATGTGTGCAGTAAAAAGCCATTTATGTCAATTTTGACTATTCCAATCAAATCGGGCTGAATCCAAAAATATATCACATCCACCCAATCCAATGGTACCATTGCAATCAGCACGTCAAACTACAACAGAAAAAAGCCATAAAATCGATAGGTAAAAATAAAATCCGAAACACCATTTTTGACGGCCGAATTATGTCTGTGCTGGAAGTGCCTTCTCGACCAATAGGGGATATTTTTCATCAAATTGGGCTGAATCAAAAAATACATCAAACCAACCCGATCCAATGGTTCCGTTGTAATCAGCACGTCAAACTACGCCAGAAAAAGCCATAAAATCGGTAGGTAAAAAAGACATTCAAAAGACCATTTTTGACTCCTTACTAATGTGTGCAGCAAGAATGCATTTTCGGTCAATATTGGCTATTTCCATCACAATGGGTTGAATCGAAAAATACATCAAATCCACCTGATCCAATGGTACCGTTGCAATCAGCACATCAAACTAGGAGAGAAAAAGCCATAAAATTGATACGTAAAAATGACATTGGAAACACCATTTTTTACGGCTTACTGATGTGTGCAGTAAAAATGCATTTCCGGTCAATATTGGTTATTTTCATAAAATTGGGCTGAATTGAAAAATACATCACATCCACCCGATCCAATGGTACCGTTGCAATCAGCACGTCAAACTACAACAGGAAAAAGCCATAAAATCGATTGGTAAAAATGACATCCAATACACCTTTTTTGACGGCTTACTGATGTGTGCAGTAAAAGTGCATTTTTGGACAATATTAGCTATTTCCATCAAATTGGGCTGAATCGATAAATATATTAAATCCACCCAATCCAATGGTACCTTTGCAATCAGCACGTCAAACTAGGCCAGAAAAAGCCATAAAATTGATAGGAAAAAATGACATTCAAAAGATCATTTTTGACGGCTCACTGATGTGTGCTGCAAAAATTAATTATCAGTCAATATAGGCTATGTTCATCAAATTAGGATGAATCAAAAAATACATCAAATCCACCCAATCCAATGGTACCGTTGCAATCATCATGTCGAACTACGCCAGAAAAAGCCATAAAATCGATAGGTAAAAATGGCATTCAAAAGACCATTTTTGACAGGTCACTCATGTATGTGCTGGAAGTGCCTTCTCGACAAATTGGGACTATTTTCATCGAATTGGAATGAATAGAAGAATACATCAAATCCACCCAATCCAGTGGTATCGATGCAATCAGCACGTCAAACTAGGCCAGAAAAAGCCATAAAATCGATAAGTAAAAGTGAAATTCAAAACACCATTTTCCACAGCTCACTTATGTATGTGTTGGAAGTGCCTTCTCGACCAAAAGGGGATATTTTTCATCAAATTGGGCTGAATCAAAAAATACATCAAATCCACACGATCCAATGGTACCATTGCAATCAGCACGTCAAATCATGCCAGAAAAAGCCATGAAATTGATAGGTAAAAAAGACATTCAAAAGACCATTTTTGACGGCTTACTGATAAGTGAGGCAAGGATGCATTTTTGGTCAATATTGGCTATTTCCATCAAATTGGGTTGAATCGAAAAATACATCAAATCCACCTGATCCAATGGTACCGTTGCAATCAGCACATTAAACTAAGACAGAAAAAGCCATAAAATTAATACGTAAAAATGACATTAGATACACCATTTTTTACAGCTTACTGATGTGTGCGGTAAAAATGCTTTTCTGGTCAATATTGGCTATTTTCATCAAATTGGGCGGAATCGAAAAATACATCACATCCACCCGATCCAATGGTACCGTTGCAATCAGCACGTCAAACTACGCCAGGAAAAAGCCATAAAATCGATAGGTAAAAATGAAATTCAAAACACCATTTTTGAAAGCCCACTTATGTATGTGCTGGAAGTGCCTTTTCCACCAATAGGGGATATTCTTCATCAAATTGGGCTGAATCAAAAAATACATTAAATCCACCCAATCCAATGGTACCGATGAAATCAGCACGTCAAACTACGCCAGAAAAAGCCATAAAATCGGTAGGTAAAAAAGACATTCAGAAGACCATTTTTGATGGCTTACTGATATATGCAGTAAAAATGCATTTATGGTCAATATTGGCTATTTCCATCAAATTGGGCTCAATCGGAAAATACATCAAATCCACCCCATCCAATGATACCGTTGGAATCAGCACGTCAAACTACGCCAGAAAAAGCCATAAAATCGATAGGTAAAAATAAAATTCAAAACACCATTTTTGACGGCCCCTTTATGTATGTGCTGGAAGTGCCTTCTCGACTAATAGGGGATATTTTTCATCAAATTGGGCTGAATCACAAAAAACATCAAACCCACCCGATCCAATGGTACCGTTGCAATCAGCACGTCAAACTACGCCAGAAAAAGCCATAAAATCGATAGGTAAAAAAGACATTCAAAAGACCATTTTTGACTGCTTACTAATGTGTGCAGCAAGAATGCATTTTCGGTCAATATTGGCTATTTCCATCACATTTGGTTGAATCAAAAAATACATCAAATCCACCTGATCCAATGGTACCGTTGCAATCAGCACATCAAACTAGGAGAGAAAAAGCCATAAAATTGATACGTAAAAATGACATTGGAAACACCATTTTTTACAGCTTACTGATGTGTGCGGTAAAAATGCATTTCCAGTCAATATTGGCTATTTCCATAAAATTGGGCTGAATTGAAAAATACATCACATCCACCCGATCCAATGGTACCGTTGCAAACAGCACGTCAAACTACGCCAGAAAAAGCCATAAAATCGATTGATAAAAATGACATTCAATAGACCTCTTTTGACGGCTTACTGATGTGTGCAGTAAAAGTGCATTTTTGGACAATATTGGCTAGGTTTATCAAATTGGGATGAATCAAAAAATACATCAAATCCACCCAATCCAATGGTACCGTTGCAATCATCATGTTGAACTACGCCAGAAAAATCCATAAAATCGATAGGTAAAAATGACATTTAAAAGACCATTTTTGACGGGTCACTCATGTATGTGCTGGAAGTGCCTTCTCGACAAATTGGGACTATTTTCATCAAATTGGGCTGAATAGAAGAATACATCAAATCCACCCGATCCAGTGGTATCGATGCAATCAGCACGTCAAACTAGGCCAGAAAAAGCCATAAAATCGATAAGTAAAAGTGAAATTCAAAACACCATTTTTCACGGCTCACTTATGTATGTGTTGGAAGTGCCTTCTCGACCAAAAGGGGATATTTTTCATCAAATTGGGCTGAATAAAAAAAATACATCAAATCCACACGATCCAATGGTACCGTTGCAATCAGCACGTCAAACTACGCCAGAAAAAACCATAAAATTGATAGGTAAAAAAGACATTCAAAAGACCATTTTTGACGGCTTACTGATAACTGAGGCAAGAATGCATTTTCGGTCAATATTGGCTATTTCCATCAAATTGGGTTGAATCGAAAAATACATCAAATCCACCTGATCCAATGGTACCGTTGCAAACAGCACGTCAAACTAAGACAAAAAAAGCCATAAAATTGATACGTAAAAATGACATTAGAAACACCATTTTTTACAGCTTACTGATGTGTGATATAAAAATGCATTTCCGGTCAATATTGGCTATTTTCATAAAATTGGGCTGAATTGAAAAGTACATCACATCCACCCGATCCAATGGTACCGTTGCAATCAGCACGTCAAACTACGCCAGGAAAAAGCCATAAAATCGTTAGGTAAAAATAAAATTCAAAACACCATTTTTGAAGACCCACTTATGTATGTGCTGGAAGTGCCTTCTCCACCAATAGGGGATATTTTTCATTAAATAGGGCTGAATCAAAAAATACAACAAATCCACCCGATCCAATGGTACCGTTGCAATCAGCACGTCAAACTACGCCAGAAAAAGCCATAAAATTGGTAGGTAAAAAAGACATTGAAAAGACTATTTTTGATGGCTTACTGATATATGCAGTAAAATTGCGTTTATGGTCAATATTGGCTATTTCCATCAAATTGGGCTTAATCGAAAAATACATCAAATCCACCCCATTCAATGGTACCGTTGCAATCAGCACGTCAAAGTACGCCAGAAAAAGCCATAAAATCGATAGGTAAAAATAAAATTCAAAACACCATTTTTTACAGCCCACTTATGTATGTGCTGGAAGTGCCTTCTCGACCAATAGGGGATATTTTTCATCAAATTGGGCTGAATCAAAAAAAACATCAAACCCACCCGATCCAATAGTACCGTTGCAATCAGCACGTTGAACTACGCCAGAAAAAGCCATAAAATCGATAGGTAAAAAAGACATTCAAAAGACCATTTCTAACTGCTTACTAATGTGTGCAGCAAGAATGCATTTTCGGTCAATATTGGCTATTTCCATCACATTGGGTTGAATCGGAAAATACATCAAATCCACCTGATCCAATGGTACCGTTGCAATCAGCACATCAAACTAAGAGAGAAAAAGGCATAAAATTGATACGTAAAAATAACATTGGAAACACCATTTTTCACAGCTTACTGATGTGTGCGGTGAAAATGCATTTCCGGTCAATATTGGCTATTTTCATAAAATTTGGCTGAATTGAAGAATACATCACATCCACCCGATCCAATGGTACCGTTGCAATCAGCACGTCAAACTACGCCAGAAAAAGCCATAAAATCGATTGGTAAAAATGACATTCAATAGACCTTTTTTGACGGCTTACTGATGTGTGCAGTAAAAGTGCATTTTTGGACAATATTGGCTATGTTCATCAAATTGGGCTGAATCGAAAAATACATCAAATCCACCCAATCCAATGGTACCGTTGCAATCATCATGTCGAACTACGCCAGAAAAGGCATAAAATCGGTAGGTAAAAAAGACATTCATGAGACCATTTTTGATGGCTTACTGATATATGCAGTAAAAATGCATTTCCGGTCAACACTGGCTATCTTCATCAAATTGGGCTGAATCGAAAAATACATCACATCCACCCGATCCAATGGTACTGTTGCAATCACCACGTCAAACTACGCCAGGAAAAAGCCATAAAATCGATAGGTAAAAATGAAATTCAAAACACCATTTTTGAAGGCCCACTTATGTATGTGTTGGAAGTGCCTTCTCTGTCAATATTGGCTATTTCCATTAAATTGGGTTGAATCGAAAAATACATCAAATCCACCTGATCCAATGGTACCGTTGCAATCAGCACGTCAAACTAAGACAAAAAAGCCATAAAATTGATACGTAAAAAAGACATTGGAAACACCATTTTTTACAGCTTACTGATATATGCAGTAAAAATGCATTTCCAGTCAATATTGGCTATTTTCATAAAATTGAGCTGAATTGAAAAATACATCACATCCACCCGATCCAATGGTACCGTTGCGATCAGCACGTCAAACTACAACAGGAAAAAGCCATAAAATCGATTGGTAAAAATGACATACAAGAGACCTTTTTTGACGGCTTACTGATGTGTGCAGTTAAAGTTTATTTTTGGACAATATTGGCTATTTCCATCATTTTGGGCTGAATTGAAAAATACAACAAATCCACCTAATCCAATGGTATCGTTGCAATCATCACGTAAAACTACGTCAGAAAAATCCATAAAATCGAAAAGTAAAAATGACATCCTAAACACCATTTTGGACGGCTCACTTATGTATGTGCTGGAAGTGCCTTCTCGACCAATAGGGGTTGTTTTAATCAAATTGGGCTGAATTGAAAAATACATCAAATCCACCCGATCCAATGGTACGGTTGCAATCAGCACGTCGAACTACGCCAGAAAAAGTCATAAAATCGATAGGTAAAAATGACACTCTGAACACTATTTTTGACGGTTCACTTATGTATGTGCTGGAAGTGCCTTCTCAACCAATAGCGGCTATTTCCATCAAATTGGGTTGAATGGAGAAATATATCCAACCCAACCGATCCAATGGTACCGTTGCAATCAGGACATCAAACTACGCCAGAAAAAGCCATAAAATCGATATGTAAAAATGACATTCCAAAGACCATTTTCAACGGCTGCGTGTGCGGCAAAAATGCATTTTCGGTCAATATTGTATAATTTCATCAATTTTGGCTGAATTGGAAAATACATCTAATCCATCCCATCCGATGGTAGCGTTGCAATCAGCAAGACAAACTACATCAAAAAAAGCCATGAAATCGATAGGTAAAAAAGACATTCAAAAGACCATTTTTGACAGCTTACTGATGTGTGCGGCAAAAATGCATTTTTGGTCAAAATTTTATTATTTCCATCAAATTGGGCTGAATCGAAAGATACATCAAATCCACCCGATCCAAACCGTACCATTTCAATCAGCACGTCAAACTAGGCCAGAAAAAGCCATAAAATCGATAAGTGAAAATGACATTCAAAAGACCATTGTGGACGGCTCACTTATGTATGTGCTGGAAGTGCATTCTTGAATAATAGGGGCTATTTTCTTCAATTTGGACACGATTTAAAAAAACATCAAATCCACCCAAACCAATGGTACAGTTCCAATCAGCTCGTCAAACTACGCCAGAGAAAGCCATAAAATCGATAGGTAAAAATGACATTCAAATGACCATTTTTGACGGCTTACTGATGTGTGCGGTAAAAATGCATTTTCGGTCAATATTGGCTATTTTCATCAAATTGGGCTGAATCAGTGGATACATCAAATCCACCCGATCCAATGGTACCGTTGTAATCAGCACGTGAAGCTAAGCCAGAAAAAGCCATATAATCGATAGGTAAAAATGACATTCAAAAGACCATTTTTGACAGCCTACTGATATGTGCCATAAAAATGAATTTTTGGTCAATATTGGCTATTTCCATCAAATTGGGTTAAATCGAAAAATACATCAAATCCACCCTATCCAATGATACTGTTGCAATCAGCACGTGAAACTACGCCAGAAAAAGCCATAAAATTGATAGGTAAAAATGACATTCAAAAGACCATTTTTGACTCCTTACTGATGTGTGCGGTAAAAATGCATTTTTGGTCAATATTGTTTATTTTCATCAAATTGGGCTGAATTGAAAAATACATCAAATCCACCCTATCCAATTATACCGTTGCAATCAGCACGTCAACATACATAAGAAAAAGCCATAAAATCAATAGGTAAAAATGACATTCAAAAGACCATTTTTGACGGCCTTCTGATGTGTGCAGTAAAAATGCATTTTTTTTCAATATTGTCTATTTTCATCAAATTGGGTTGAATCTAAAATTACCTATAATCCACCAAAACCAATGGAAGCGTTGCAATCAGTTCGTAAAACTACGCCAGAAAAAGCCGTAAAATGGATAGGTAAAAATGACATTCTAAAGACCATTTTTGACAGCTTACTGATTTGTGCAGCAAAAATGCATTTTCGGTCAATATTGTCTATTTTCATCAAATTGGGTTGAATTGGAAAGATCATCAAATCTACCTGATCCGAAAGTGCCATTGCGATCAGCAAGTAACACTACGCCAGAAAAAGCCATAAAATCGATAGGTAAAAATGACATTCAAAAATCCATTTTTGACGGCTCACTTATGTATGTTATGGAAGTGCCTTATCAACCAATTGGGGCTATTTTCATCAAATTGGGCTGAAGCGAAAAATATTTCAAACCCACCCGATCTAATGGTACCGTTGCAATCAGCACGTGAAACTACGCCAGAAAAAGCCATAAAATCGATAGGTAAAAATGACATTCAAAAGACCATTTTTGACAGCTTACTGATGTGTGCAGTAAAAATGCATTTTCGATCAATATTGGCTATTTCCATCAAATTGGGCTGAATCGAAAAATACATCACATCCACCCGATCCAATGGTACTGTTGCACTCAGTACGTCAAACTACACCAGAAAAAGTCATTATATCGATAGATAAAAATGACATTCAAAAGATCATTTTTGACGGCTCACTTTTGTATGTGCTTCAAGTGCCTTCTCGACCAATACTGGCTATATCCATCAAAATTGGCTGAATCAAAAATACACCAAATCCACCCGATCCAATGGTACCGTTGCAATCAGCACGTCACACTACGCCAGAAAAAACCATAAAATCAATAGGTAAAAAGTACATTTGAAAGACAATTTTTGACAGCTCGCTAATGTGTGCGGTAAAAATGCATTCTCGACCAATAGCGGCTATTTTCCATCAAATTGGGCTGAATCGAAAAATACAACATATCCACCCAATCCAATGGTACCATTGCAATCACCACGTCAAACTACGCCAGAAAAAGCCATAAAATGGATAGGTAAAAATGACATTCAAAAGGCCATTTTTGACAGCTCACTTATATATGTGCTGGAAGTGCCTTTTCAACCAATAGTGGTTATTTTCATCGAATTGGGCCGAATCGAAGAATACATCAAAACCGCTCGATCCAATGGTACTGTTGCAATCAGCATGTCAAACTACGCCAGAAAAAGCCATGAAATCGATAGGTAAAAATGACATTCAAAAGACCATTTTTGACAGCTTACTGATGTGTGTGGTGAAAAGGATTTCGGTCAATATTGGCTATTTTCATCAAATTTGGCTGAATCAAAAATACATCAAATCCACCCGATCCAATGGTACCGTTGATATCAGCATGTCAAACTACGCTAGAAAAAGCCATAAAATCGATGGGTAAAAATGACATTCAAAAGACCATTTTTGACGACTCACTCATGTATGTGCTGGAAGTGCCTTCTCGATCATTAGGGACTATTTTAATCAAATTGGGCTGAATCTAAGGTTACATCAAATCCACCTGATCCAATGGTAGCGTTGCAATCAGCACATCAAACTACACCAGAAAAAGCCATGAAATCGATAGGTAAAAATGACATTCAAGAGACTTTTTTTGACGGCTCACTGATGTGTGCAGTGAAAATGCATTCTTGGTCAATATTGGCTATTTTCATCAAATAAGGGTTAATTGAAGAATACATGAAATCCATCCGATCCAATGGTACTTTTCCAATAAGCACGTCAAACTACGCCAGAAAAAGCTATGAAATCGATAGGTAAAAATGACATTCAAAAGACCATTTTGACGGCTCTCTTATGTGTGTGGTAAAAATTCATTTTCGGTCAACATTGGCTATTTCCATCAAATTGGGCTGAATCAAAAATACATCAAACCCACCCGATCCAATGGTACTGTTGCAATCAGCATGTCAAACTACGCCAGAAAAAGCCATAAAATCGATAGGTAAAAATGACATTCAAAAGACCATTTTTGACGGGTCACTCATGTATTTGCTGGAAGTGCCTTCTTGACAAATTGGGACTATTTTCATCAAATTGCGCTGAATAGAAGAATACATCAAATCCACCCGATCCAGTGGTATCGATGCAATCAGCACGTCAAACTAGGCCAGAAAAAGCCATAAAATCGATAAGTAAAAGTGAAATTCAAAACACCATTTTTCACGGTTCACTTATGTATGTGTTGGAAGTGCCTTCTCGACCAATAGGGGATATTTTTCATCAAATTGGGCTGAATCGAAGAATAAATCAAATCCACCCAATCCAATGGTACTGTTGCAATCATCACGTCAAACTACGCCAGAAAAAGTCATAAAATCGATAGGTAAAAATGACATTTAAAAAAACGTTTTTGACGGCTTACTTATATGTGCGGCAAAAATGCATTTTTGGTAAATATTGGCTATTTCCATCAAATTGGGCAGAATTGAAAAATACATCAAATCCACCTGATCCAATTATACTGTTGCAATCAGCACGTCAACATACACAAAGAAAAGCCATAAATTCAATAGGTAAAAATGACATTCAAAAGACCATTTTTGACAGCTTACTGATGTGTGCAGTAAAAATGCATTTTTGTTCAATATTGTATATTTTCATCAAATTGGGTTGAATCTAAAATTACCTATAATCCACCCAAACCAATGGAAGTGTTGCAATCAGCACGTAAAACTACGCCAGAAAAAGCCGTAAAATCGATAGGTAAAAATGACATTCTTAAGACCATTTTTGACAGCTTACTGATTTGTGCAGCAAAAATGCATTTTCGGTCAATATTGTCTATTTTCATCAAATTGGGTTGAATTGGAAAAATCATCAAATCTACCTGATCAAATGGTGCCATTGCAATCAGCAAGTAACACTACGCCAGAAAAAGCCATAAAATCGGTAGGTAAAAATAACATTAAAAACACCATTTTTGACGTTTCACTTATGTAGGTGCTGGAAGTGCCTCATCAACCAATTGGGGCTATTTTTATCAAATTGGGCTGAAGCAAAAAATACATCAAACCCACCCGATCTAATGGTACCGTTGCAATCAGCACGTCAAACTACGCCAGAAAAAGCCATGAAATTGATAGGTAAAAATGACATTCAAAAGACCATTTTTGACAGCTTACTGATGTGTGCAGTAAAAATGCATTTTTTGATCAATATTGGCTATTTCCATCAAATTGGGCTGAATCGAAAATTACATCAAATCCACCCGATCCAATGGTAGCGTTGCAATCAGCCTGTCAAAAGTACACCAGAAAAAGCCATGAAATCGATAGGTAAAAATGACATTCAAAAGACCATTTTTGACGGATCTCTTATGTGTGTGGTAAAAATGCATTTTCGGTCAACATTGGCTATTTTCATCAAATTGCGCTGAATCAAAAATACATCAAACCCACCCTATCCAATGGTACTGTTGCAATCAGCATGTCAAACTACGCCAGAAAAAGCCATAAAATCGATAGGTAAAAATGACATTCAAAAGACCATTTTTCACGGCTTACTGATGTGTGCATTAAAAATGCAATTTGGTCAATATTGGCTATTTTCATCAAATTGGGCTGAATCGAAAAATACATCAAATCCACCCAACCCAATGGTACTGTTGCAATCAGCAGGTCAAACTACACCAGAAAAGGCCATAAAATTGATAGGTAAAAATGACATTCAGAAGACCATTTCTGACGGCTCACTTATGTATGTGGTGGGAGTGCCTTTTCGACCAATAGGGGCTATTTTCATCAAATTAGGCTGAATCGAAGAATAAATCAAATCCACCCCAATCCAATGGTACTGTTGCAATCAGCACGTCAAACTACGCCAGAAAAAGTCATAAAATCGATAGGTAAAAATGACATTTAAAAGACCATTTTTGACGGCTTACTGATATGTGCAGCAAAAATGCATTTTTGGTAAATATTGTCTATTTCCATCAAATTGGGCAGAATTGAAAAATACATCAAATCCACCCGATCCAATTATACTGTTGCAATCAGCACGTCAACATACACAAGGAAAAGCCATAAAATCAATAGGTAAAAATGACATTCAAAAGACCATTTTTGACGGCCTTCTGATGTGTGCAGCAAAAATTCATTTTTGGTCAATTTTGTCTATTTTCATCTAATTGGGTTGAATTGAAAAAATCATCAAATCTACCTGATCAAATGGTGCCATTACGATCAGCAAGTACCACTACGCCAGAAAAAGCCATAAAATCGATAGGTAAAAATGACATTCAAAAGACCATTTTTGATGGCTCACTTATATATGTGCTGGAAGTGCCATTTCAACCAATAGTGGCTATTTTCATCAAATTGGGCTGAATCGAAAAATACATCAAAACCACCCGATCCAATGGTACTGTTGCAATCAGCATGTCAAACTACGCAAGAAAAAGCCATGAAATCGATAGGTAAAAATGACAATCAGAAGACCATTTTTGACAGCTTACTGATGTGTGCGGTGAAAAGGATTTCGGTCAGTATTGGTTATTTTCATCAAATTCGGCTTAATCGAAAAATACATCAAATCCACCCAATCCAATGGTACCGTTGGTATCAGCACGTCAAACTACGCCAGAAAAAGCCATAAAATCGAAAGTTAAAAATGACATTCAAAAGACCATTTCTGACGGCTCACTTATGTATATGCTGGAAGTGCCTTCTCAACCAATCGGGGCTATTTTCATCAAATTGGGCTGAATCAAAAACTACATCAAATCTACCCGATCCAATGGTACTGTTGCAATCAGCACGTCAAACCAGGCCAGAAAAAGCCATAAAATCGATGGGTAAAAATGACATTCTAAACACCATTTTGACGGCTCACTTATGTGTGTGGTAAAAACACATTTTCGGTTTATATTGGCTATTTCCATCAAATTGGGCTGAATCAAAAAATACATCAAATCCACCCGATCCAATGGTACCGTTGCAATCAGTACGTCAAACTACGCCAGAAAAAGCCATCATATTGAAAGGTAAAATGACATCCTAAAAACATTTTTGACGGCTCACTTATGTGTGTGGTAAAAACGCATTTTCGGTCTATATTGGCTATTTCAATCAAATTGGGCTGAATCAATAAATACATCAAATCCACCCGATCCAATGGTACCGTTGCAATAAGCACGTCAACATACACAAGAAAAAGCCATAAAATCGATAGGTAAAAATTATATCCAAAAGACCTTTTTTGACAGCCCACTTATGTACGTGCTGGAAGTGACTCCTCGACCAATAGCGGTTATTTTCATAAAAAACGGCTGAATCAAAAAATACATCAAATACACCCGATCAAATGGTACTGTTGCAATCAGCACGTCAAACTACGCCAGAAAAAGCCATAAAATCGATAGGTAAAAATGACATTAAAAAGACCATTATTGATGGCTCACTTATGTATGTGCTGGAAGTGCCTTCTCGACCAATAGGGGATATTTTAATCAAATTTGGCTGAATTGAAGAATACATCAAATCCACCCGATTCAATGGTAATGTTGCAATCAGCATGTCAAACTACACTAGAAAAAGCCATAAAATCGATAGGTAAAATGACATCGAAAAGACCATTTTTGAGGGCTTATTGATGTGTGCAGTAAAAATGCATTTTCGGTCAATAATGGCTATTTTCATCAAATTGGGCTGAATTGAAAAAGACATCAAAACCATCTGATCCAATGGTACTGTTGCAATCAGCACGTCAAACCAGGCCAGAAAAAGCCATAAAATCGATAGGTAAAAATGACATTCAAAAGACCATATTTGACGGCTCATTGATGTGTGCAGTAAAAATGCATTTTTGTTCAATATTGGTTATTTCCATCAAATTGGGCTGAATCGGAAAATACATCAAATCCACCCGATCCAATAATACTGTTGCATTCAGCACATCAACCTATGCCAGAAAAAGCCATAAAATCGATAGTTAAAAATGACATTCGAAAGACCATTATTGATGGATCACTTATGTATGTGCTGGAAGTTCCTCCTCGACCAATAGGGGTTATTTTCATCAAATTTGGCTGAATTGAAGAATGCATCAAATCCACCCAATTCAATGGTAATGATGCAATCAGCATGTCAAACTACACTAGAAAAAGCCATAAAATCGATAGGTAAATATGACATTCAAAAGACCATTTTTGATCACTGACTGATGTGTGCAGTAAAAATATATTTTCAGTCAATATTATCTATTTCCATCAAATTGGGCTGAACCGAATAATACATCAAATCCACCCGATCAAATGGTAATGTTGCAATCAACACGTCAAACTACGCCGGAAAAAGCCATAAAATCGATAGGTAAAAATGACATCGAAAAGACCATTTTAGACAGCTTATTGATGTGTGCAGTGAAAATACATTCCTGTTCAATATTGGCTATTTCCATTAGATTGGGCTGAATCGAAAAATACATCAAATCCACCCGATCCAATGGTACAGTTGCAATCAGCACGTCAAACTACGCCAGAAAAAGCCATAAAATCGATAGGTAAAAATGACATTCAAAAGAATATTTTGCCAGCTTACTGATGTGTGCGGTGAAAATGGATTTTCGGTCACTATTGGCTATTTTCATAAAATTGGGCTAAATTGGAAAATATATCAAATCCACCCCATCCAATGGTACCGTTGCAATCAGCACGTCAAACTACGCCAGAAAAAGCCATAAAATCGATAGGTAAAAATGACATTCAAAAAACCATTTTTGACAGCTTACTGATGTGTGCAGTAAAAATGCATTTTTAGTAAATATTGTCTATTTCCATCAAATTGGGCTGAATGGAAAAATACATCAAATCAAGCCAATCCAATGGTACCCTATCAATCAGCACGTCAAATTACGCCAGAAAAAGCCATAAAATCGATAGGTAAAAATACCCTTTTTGACGGCTTACTGATGTATGCTGCAAAAATGCATTTTTGGTCAATATTGGCTATTTCCATCAAATTGGGCTGAATCGAAAAATACATCAAATCCACCTGATCCAATGGTACTGTTGCAATCAACACGTCAAACTACGCCGGAAAATCGATAGGTAAAAATGACATTCAAAAAACGATTTTTGACGGCTTACTGATGTGTGGAGTAAAAATGCATTTTCGGTCAATATTGGCTATTTCCATCAAATTGGGCTGAACTAAGAAATACATCCCATCCACCCAATCCAATGGTACTAATCAAATCAGCACGTCAAACTACGCAAGAAAAAGCCATAAAATCGATAGGTAAAAATAACATTCAGAAAACCATTTTTGACGGCTTACTGATGTATGTGGTAAAAATGATTTTGGTCAATATTGACTATTTACATCAAATTGGGCTGAATCGGAAAATACATCAAATTCACCCGATCCAATGGTACCGTTGCAATCAGCACGTCAAACTACGCCAAAAAAATCCATAAGGTTGATGGGTAAATATGACATCCAAAAGACCATTTTAGACGGCACGCTTATGTATGTCCTGGAAGTGCCTTCTCAACAAATAGGGGCTATTTTCAGCAAATTGGGCTGAATCAAGAAATACATCACATCCACCCGATTCAATGGTACCGTTGCAATCAGCAAGTCAAACTACGCCAAAAAAAGCCATAAAATCGATAGGTAAAAATGAAATTCAAAAAACCATTTTTGACGGCTCACTGATGTGTGCAGCAAAAATGCATTTTTGGTTAATATTGGCTATTTCCATCAAATTTGGTTTAATCGAAAAATACATCAAATCCACCCCATCCAATGGTGCTGTTGCAATCAGCACGTCAGACTACGCCAGAAAAAGCCATAAAATCGATAGGTAAATTTGACATTCAAAAGACCATTTTTGACGGCTCATTAATGTGAGCAGTAAAAATGCATTTTTCTTCAATATTGGCTATTTCCATCAAATTGGGCTGAATCAAAAAATACTACAAATCCACCTGATCCAATGGTACTGTTGCAATCAGCACGTCAAACTACGAGTGAAGAATCCATAAAATCGATAGGTGAAAATGACATTCAGAAGACCACTTTTGACAGCTCACTTCTGTGTGCAGTAAAACTACATTTTCGGGTCAATATTGGCTATTTCATCAAATTGGGCTGATTCGAAAAATACATCAAATCCACCCGATCCAATGGTACCATTGCAAACAGCACGTCAAACTACGCTGGAAAAAGCCATAACATCGATAGGGAAAAATGAAATTCAAAAGCCTATTTTTGACGGCTCACTTATGTATGTACTGGAAATGCCTTCTGGACCAATAGCAGCTATTTTCATCAAATTGGGCTGAATCAAAAAATACATCAAATCCACCCGATCCAATGGAACCGTTAAAATCAGCACATTTAACTACACCAGAAAAAGCCATAAAATCGATAGGTAAAAATGACATTCAAAAGACCATTTTTGACGGCTTACTGATGTGTGCAGTAAAAATGCATATTCAGTCAATATTGGCTATTTCCATTGAATTGGGCTGAATCGAAAAGTACATCACATCCACCCGATCCAATGGTACCGTTGCAATCAGCATGTCAAACTACGCCAGAAAAAGCCATAAAATCGATAGGTAAAAATGACATTCAAAGGACCATTTTTGACGGATTACTGATGTGTGCAGTGAAAATGCATTTTTGGTCAATATTGGCTATTTTCATAAAATTGGGCTGAATCGAAAAATACATCAAATCCACCCGCTCCAATGGTATTGTTGCAATCAGCATGTTTAATTACGCCAGAAAAAAGCCATAAAATCGATAGGTAAAAATGACATTCAAAAGACCATTTTTGCCGACTTACTGATGTGTGCGGTAAAAATTGATTTTTGGTCAATATTGGCAATTTCCATCAAATTAGGCTGAATCAAAAAATACATCAAATCCATCCAATCCAATGGTACCGTTGCAATCAGCACGTCAAACTACGCCAGAAAAAGTCATTAAATCGAAGGGTTAAAATGACATTCAAAAGACCATTTTTGACGGCTTACTGATGTGTGCAGTAAAAATGCATTTTTGGTCAATAATGGCTATATCCATCAAATTGGGCCGAATTGAAAAATTCATCGAATCCCCCCGATCCAATAGTACTGTTGCAATCAGCACGTCAAACTACGCCAGAAAAAGCCATAAAATAGATAGGTTAAAATGACATTCAAAAGACCATTTTTGACGGCTTACTGATGTGTGCAGTAAAAATGCATTTTCGGTCAATATTGGCTATTTCCATCAAATTGGGCTGAATCGAAAAATACATCAAATCCACCCGATCCAATAGTACTTTTGTAATCAGCACGTCAAACTACGCCAGAAAAAGCCATAAAATAGATAGGTAAAAATGACATTCAAAAGACCATTTTTGCCGGCTCACTGATGTGTGCAGTGAAAATGCATTCCTGGTCAATATTGGCTATTTCCATCAAATTAGGCTGAATCGAAAAATATATCAAATCCACCCAATCCAATGGTACCGTTGCAATCAGCACGCCAAACTACGCCAGAAAAAGCCATAAAATCAATAGGTAAAAATGACATTCAAAAGACCATTCTTTATGGCTTACTGATGTGAGTGGTAAAAATGCATATTCAGTCAATATTGGCTATTTCCATCAAATTGGGCTGAATCGAAAAATACATCAAATCCACCCGATGCAATGGTACGGTTGCAATCAGCACGTCAAACTACGCAAGAAAAAGCCATAAAATCGATAGGTAAAAATGACATTCAAAAAGCCATTTTTGACAGCTCACTGATGTGTGCAGTAAAAATGCAATTTTGTTCAATATTGGCTATTTCCATCAAATTTGGCTGAATTGAAAAATACATCAAATCCACCTTATCGAATGGTACTGTTGTAATCAGCACGTCAAACTACGCCAAAAAAAGCCATAAAATATATAGGTAAAAATGACATTCAAAAGACTATTTTTGCCGGCTAACCGATGTGTGCAGTGAAAATGCATTCCTGGTCAATATTGGCTATTTCCATCAAATTGGGCTGAATCGAAAAATACATCATATCCACCCAATCCAATGGTACAGTTGCAATCAGCACATCAAACTACGCCAGAAAAAGTCATAAAATCAATAAGTAAAAATGACATTCAAAAGACCATTCTTTATGGCTTACTGATGTAAGTGGTAAAAATGCATTTTTTGTCAATATTGGCTATTTCCATCAAATTGGGCTGAATCGAAAAATACATCAAATCCACCCGATCCAATATTACTGTTGCAATCAGCATGTTTAACTACGCCAGAAAAAGCCATAAAAAGGATAGGTAAAAATGACATTCAAAAGACCATTTTTGCCAGCTTACTGATGTGTGCAGTAAAAATGCATTCCTGGTCAATATTGGCTATTTCAATCAAATTGGGCTGAATCGAAAAATACATCAAATCCACACGATCCAATGGTACTGTTGCAATCAACACGTCAAACTATGCCAGAAAAAGCCATAAAATCGATAGGTAAAAATGACATTCAAAAGACCATTTTTGACGGCTTACTGATGTGTGCAGTGAAAATGCATCCTCGGTCAATATTGGCTATTTTCATCAAATTGGGCTGAATCGAAAAATACATCAAATCCACCGGATCCAATAGTACTGTTGCAATCAGCACGTCAAACTACGCCAGAAAAAGCCATAAAATAGATAGGTAAAAATGACATTCAAAAGACCATTTTTGACGGCTTACTGATGTGTGCAGTAAAAATGCATTTTCGGTCAATATTGGCTATTTCCATCAAATTGGGCTGAATCGAAAAATACATCAAATCCACCCGATCCAATGGTACTGTTGCAATCAGCACGTCAAACTACGCCAGAAAAAGCCATAAAATAGATAGGTAAAAATGACATTCAAAAGACCATTTTTGCAGGCTCACTGATGTGTGCAGTGAAAATGCATTCCTGGTCAATATTGGCTATTTACATCAAATATGGCTGAATCGAAAAATACATCAAATCCACCTGATCCAATGGTACCGTTGCAATCAGCACGTCAAACTACGCCAGAAAAAGCCATAAAATAGATAGGTAAAAATGACATTCAAAAGACTTTTTTTGCCAGCTTACTGTTGTGTGCGGTAAAAATGCATTTTCGGTCAATATTGGCTATTTCTATCAAATTGGGCTGAATCGAAAAATACATCAAATCCACCCGATCCAATAGTACTTTTGTAATCAGCACGTCAAACTACGCCAGAAAAAGCCATAAAATCAATAGGTGAAAATGACATTCAAAAGACCAGATTTGACGGCCCACTTATGTATGTGCTGGAAGTGCTATTTTTGGTCAATATTGGCTATTTCCATCAAATTGGGCTGAATCGAAAAATACATCAAATCCACCCAATTCAATGGTACTGTTGCAATCAACACGTCAAACTATGCCAGAAAAGCCATAAAATCGATAGGTGAAAATGACATTCAAAAGACCATTTTTGACGGCTTACTGATGTTTGCAGTGAAAATGCATTCTCGGTCAATATTGGCTATTTCCATCAAATTGGGCTGAATCGAAAAATACATCAAATCCACCCGATCCAATGGTACTGTTGCAATCAGCACGTCAAACTACGCCAGAAAAAGCCATAAAATAGATAGGTAAAAATGACATTCAAAAGACCATTTTTGTAGGCTCACTGATGTGTTCAGTGAAAATGCATTCCTGGTCAATATTGGGTATTTATATCAAATTGGGCTGAATCGAAAAATACATCAAATCCACCTGATCCAATGGTACCGTTGCAATCAGCACGTCAAACTACGCCAGAAAAAGCCATAAAATAGATAGGTAAAAATGACATTCAAAAGACTTTTTTGCCACCTTACTGATGTGTGCGGTAAAAATGCATTTTCGGTCATTATTGGCTATTTCTATCAAATTGGGCTGAATCGAAAAATACATTAAATCCACCCGGTCCAATGGTACTGTTGCAATATGCATGTTTAACTACGCCAGAAAAAGCCATAAAATCGATAGGGAAAAATGACATTCAAAAGACTATTTTTGCCGGCTTACTGATCTGTGCGGTAAAAATGCATTTTTGGTCAATGTTGGCTATTTCCATCAAATTGGGCTGAATCAAAAAATACATCAAATCCACCTGATCATATGGTACCGTTGCAATCAGCACGTCAAACTACGCCAGAAAAAGCCATAAAATATATAGGTAAAAATGACATTCATAAGACCATTTTTGACGGCCTACTGATGTGTGCAGTAGAAATGCATTTTTTGTCAATATTGGCTATTTCCATCAAATTGGGCTGAATCGAAAAATACATCAAATCCACCTTATCCAATGGTACTGTTGCAATCAGCACGTCAAACTACGCCAGAAAAAGCCATAAAATCGATAGGTGTAAATGACATTCAAAAGACCATTTTTGACAGCTTACTGATGTGTGCGGTAAAAATGCATTTATGGTCAATATTGGCTATTTCCATCAAATTGGGCTAAATCTAAAAATACATCAAATCCACCCGATCCAATAGTACTGTTGCAATCAACATGTCAAACTACGTCAGAAAAAGCCATAAAATAGATAGGTAAAAATGACATTCAAAAGACCATTTTTGACAGCTTACTGATGTGTGCAGTAAAAATGCATTTTCGGTCAATATTGGCTATTTTCATCAAATTGGGCTAAATCTAAAAATACATCAAATCCCCCCGATCCAATAGTACTGTTGCAATCAACACGTCAAACTACGCCGGAAAAAGCCATAAAATCAATAGGTAAAAATGACATTCAAAAGACCAGATTTGACGGCTCACTTATGTATGTGCTGGAAGTGCCATTTTTGGTCAATATTGGCTATTTCCATCAAATTGGGCTTAATCAAAAAATACATCAAATCCACCTGATCCAATGGTACCGTTGCAATCAGCACGTCAAACTACGCCAGAAAAAGCCATAAAATTGATAGGTACAAATGACATTCAAAAGACCATTTTTGCAGGCTCACTGATGTGTGCAGTGAAAATGCATTCCTGGTCAATATTGGCTATTTATATCAAATTGGGCTGAATCGAAAAATACATCAAATCCACCTGATCCAATGGTACCGTTGCAATCAGCACGTCAAACAACGCCAGAAAAAGCCATAAAATAGATAGGTAAAAATGACATTCAAAAGACTTTTTTTACCACCTTACTGATGTGTGCGGTAAAAATGCATTTTCGGTCAATATTGGCTATTTCTATCAAATTGGGCTGAATCGAAAAATACATCAAATCCACCCGATCCAATGGTACTGTTGCAATCAGCACGTCAAACTACGCCAGAAAAAGCCATAAAATCAATAGGTAAAAATGACATTCAAAAGACCAGATTTGATGGCCCACTTATGTATGTGCTGGAAGTGCTATTTTTGGTCAATATTGGCTATTTCCATCAAATTGGGCTGAATCGAAAAATACATCGAATCCACCCAATTCAATGGTACTGTTGCAATCAACACGTCAAACTATGCCAGAAAAGCCATAAAATCGATGGGTGAAAATGACATTCAAAAGACCTTTTTTGACGGCTTACTGATGTTTGCAGTGAAAATGCATTCTCGGTCAATATTGGCTATTTTCATCAAATTGGGCTGAATCGAAAAATACATCAAATCCACCCGGTCCAATGGTACTGTTGCAATATGCATGTTTAACTACGCCAGAAAAAGCCATAAAATCGATAGGTAAAAATGACATTCAAAAGACTTTTTTTGCCGGTTTACTGATCTGTGGGGGTAAAAATGCATTTTTGGTCAATATTGGCTATTTCCATCAAATTGGGCTGAATCAAAAAATACATCAAATCCACCTTATCCAATGGTACCGTTGCAATCAGCACGTCAAACTACGCCAGAAAAAGCCATAAAATAGATAGGTTAAAATGACATTCAAAAGACCATTTTTGATGGCTTACTGATGTGTGCAGTAAAAATGCATTTTCTGTCAATATTGGCTATTTCTATCAAATTGGGCTGAATCGAAAAATACATCAAATCCACCTGATCCAATGATACTGTTGCAATCAACATGTCAAACTACGCCAGAAAAAGCCATAAAATCAATAGGTAAAAATGACATTCAAAAGACCAGATTTGACGGCTCACTTATGTATGTGCTGGAAGTGCCATTTTTGGTCAATATTGGCTATTTCCATCAAATTGGGCTGAATCAAAAATACATCAAATCAACCTGATCCAATGGTACCGTTGCAATCAGCACGTCAAACTACGCCGGAAAAAGCCATAAAATCGATAGGTATAAATGACATTCAAAAGACCATTTTTTACGGCTTACTGATGTGTGCAGTAAAAATGAATTTTCGATCAATATTGGCTATTTCCAACAAATTAGGCTGAATCGAAAAATACATCAAATCCATCCAATCCAATGGTACCGTTGCAATCAGCATGTCAAACTACGCCAGAAAAAGCCATAAAATCGATAGGGAAAAATGACATTCAAAAGACTATTTTTGACAGCTTACTGATGTGAGCGGTAAAAATGCATTTTCGGTCAATATTGGCTATTTCCATAAATATGGGCTGAATCGAAAAATATATCAAATCCACCTGATCCAATGGTACCGTTGCAATCAGCACGTCAAACTACGCCAGAAAAAGCCATTAAATCGATAGGTAAAAATGACATTCAAAAGACCATTTTTGACAGCTTACTGATGTGTGCGGTAAAAATACATTTTCGGTCAATATTGGCTATTTTTATCGAAATGGGCTGAATTGAAAAATACATCAAATCCACCCAATCCAATAGTACTGTTGCAATCAGCACGTCAAACTACGCCAGAAAAGCCAAAAAATAGATAGGTAAAAATGACATTCAAAAGACCATTTTTGACGGCTTACTGATGTGTGATGTTAAAATGCATATTCGGTCAATATTGGCTATTTCCATCAAATTGGGCTGAATCGAAAAATACATCAAATCCACCCAATCCAATGGTACTGTTGCAATCAGCACGTCAAACTACGCCAGAAAAAGCCATAAAATAGATAGGTAAAAATGACATTCAAAAGACCATTTTTGACAGCTTACTGATGTGTGCGGTAAATATGCATTTTCGGTCAATATTAGCTATTCCTGTCAAATTGGGCTGAATCGAAAAATACATCAAATCCACCCGATCCAATGGTACTGTTGCAATCAGCACATCAAACTACGCCAGAAAAAGCCATTTAATCGATAGGTAAAAATGACATTCAAAAGACCATTTTTGCAAGCTTACTGATGTGTGCAGTAAAAATGCAATCTTGGTCAATATTGGCTATTTCCATCAATTTGGGCTGAATTGAAAAATACATCAAATCCACCCGATCCAATAGTACTTTTGTAATTAGCACGTCAAACTACGCCAGAAAAAGCCATGAAATAGATAGGTTAAAATGACATTCAAAAGATCATTTTTGACGGCTGACTGATGTGTGCGGTAAAAATGCATTTCCGGTCAATATTGACTATTTCTATCGAATTGGGCTGAATTGAAAAATTCATTAAATCCACCTGATCCAATAGTACTTTTGTAATCAGCACGTCAAACTACGCCAGAAAAAGCCATAAAATAGATAGGTAAAAATGACATTCAAAAGACCATTTTTGACGGCTTACTGATGTGTGCAGTAAAAATGCATTTTCAGTCAATATTAGCTATTCCTGTCAAATTGGGCTGAATCGAAAAATACATCAAATCCACCCGATCCAATGGTACTGTTGCAATCAGCACATCAAACTACGCCAGAAAAAGCCATAAAATAGAAAGGTAAAAATGACATTCAAAAGACCATTTTTGCAGGCTCACTGATGTGTGCGGTGAAAATTTATTCCTGGTCAATATATGCTATTTACATCAAATTGGGCTGAATCGAAAAATACATCAAATCCACCCAATCCAATGGTACCGTTGCAATCAACACGTCAAACTACGCCAGGAAAAGCCATAAAATCAATAGGTAAAAATGACATTCAAAAGACCATTCTTTATGGCTTACTGATGTGAGTGGTAAAAATGCATATTCAGTCAATATTGGCTATTTCCATCAAAGTGGGCTGAATCAAAAATACATCAAATCTATCCGATCCAATGGTACTGTTGCAATCAGCATGTCAAACTACGCCAGAAAAAGCCATTTAATCGATAGGTAAAAATGACATTCAAAAGACCATTTTTGCAAGCTTACTGATGTGTGCAGTAAAAATGCATTTTCGGTCAATATTGGTTATTTCCATCAAATTGGGCTGAATCGAAAAATACATCAAATCCACCCGATCCGATGGTACTGTTGCAATCAGCACGTCAAACTACGCCTGAAAAAGCCATAAAATAGATAGGTAAAAATGACATTCAAAAGAACAGTTTTGCCGGCTCACTGATGTGTGCAGTGAAAATGCATTCCTGGTCAATATTGGCTATTTACATCAAATTGGGCTGAATCAAAAAATACATCAAATCCACCCGATCCAATGGTACCGTTGCAATCAGCACGTCAAACTACGCCGGAAAAAGCCATAAAATCGATAGGTATAAATGACATTCAAAAGACCATTTTTTACGGCTTACTGATGTGTGCAGTAAAAATGAATTTTCGATCAATATTGGCTATTTCCAACAAATTAGGCTGAATCGAAAAATACATCAAATCCATCCAATCCAATGGTACCGTTGCAATCAGCATGTCAAACTACGCCGGAAAAAGCCATAAAATCGATAGGGAAAAATGACATTCAAAAGACTATTTTTGACAGCTTACTGATGTGAGCGGTAAAAATGCATTTTCGGTCAATATTGGCTATTTCCATAAATATGGGCTGAATCGAAAAATATATCAAATCCACCTGATCCAATGGTACCGTTGCAATCAGCACGTCAAACTACGCCAGAAAAAGCCATTAAATCGATAGGTAAAAATGACATTCAAAGGACCATTTTTGACAGCTTACTGATGTGTGCGGTAAAAATGCATTTTCGGTCAATATTGGCTATTTTTATCGAAATGGGCTGAATTGAAAAATACATCAAATCCACCCAATCCAATAGTACTGTTGCAATCAGCACGTCAAACTACGCCAGAAAAGCCAAAAAATAGATAGGTAAAAATGACATTCAAAAGACCATTTTTGACGGCTTACTGATGTGTGATGTTAAAATGCATATTCGGTCAATATTGGCTATTTCCATCAAATTGGGCTGAATCGAAAAATACATCAAATCCACCCAATCCAATGGTACTGTTGCAATCAGCACGTCAAACTACGCCAGAAAAAGCCATAAAATAGATAGGTAAAAATGACATTCAAAAGACCATTTTTGACAGCTTACTGATGTGTGCGGTAAATATGCATTTTCAGTCAATATTGGCTATTTCTATCGAATTGGGCTGAATTGAAAAATTCATTAAATCCACCTGATCCAATAGTACTTTTGTAATCAGCACGTCAAACTACGCCAGAAAAAGCCATAAAATAGATAGGTAAAAATGACATTCAAAAGACCATTTTTGACGGCTTACTGATGTGTGCAGTAAAAATGCATTTTCGGTCAATATTAGCTATTCCTGTCAAATTGGGCTGAATCGAAAAATACATCAAATCCACCCGATCCAATGGTACTGTTGCAATCAGCACATCAAACTACGCCAGAAAAAGCCATAAAATAGAAAGGTAAAAATGACATTCAAAAGACCATTTTTGCAGGCTCACTGATGTGTGCGGTGAAAATGCATTCCTGGTCAATATATGCTATTTACATCAAATTGGGCTGAATCGAAAAATACATCAAATCCACCCAATCCAATGGTACCGTTGCAATCAACACGTCAAACTACGCCAGGAAAAGCCATAAAATCAATAGGTAAAAATGACATTCAAAAGACCATTCTTTATGGCTTACTGATGTGAGTGGTAAAAATGCATATTCAGTCAATATTGTCTATTTCCATCAAATTGGGCTGAATCAAAAATACATCAAATCTATCCGATCCAATGGTACTGTTGCAATCAGCATGTCAAACTACGCCAGAAAAAGCCATTTAATCGATAGGTAAAAATGACATTCAAAAGACCATTTTTGCAAGCTTACTGATGTGTGCAGTAAAAATGCAATCTTGGTCAATATTGGCTATTTCCATCAATTTGGGCTGAATTGAAAAATACATCAAATCCACCCGATCCAATAGTACTTTTGTAATCAGCACGTCAAACTACGCCAGAAAAAGCCATGAAATAGATAGGTTAAAATGACATTCAAAAGACCATTTTTGACGGCTGACTGATGTGTGCGGTAAAAATGCATTTCCGGTCAATATTGGCTATTTCCATCAAATTGAGCTGAATTGAAAAATACATCGAATCCACCTGATCCAATAGTACTTTTGTAATCAGCACGTCAAACTACACCAGAAAAAGCCATAAAATAGATAGGTAAAAATGACATTCAAAAGACCATTTTTGACGGCTTACTGATGTGTGCGGTAAAAATGCATTTTCGGTCAATATTGGCTATTTCCATCAAATTGGGCTGAATTGAAAAATACATCAAATCAACCCGAAACAATAGTACTTTTGTAATCAGCACATCAAACTACGCTAGAAAAAGCCATAAAATAGACAGGTAAAAATGACATTCAAAAGACCATTTTTGACGGCTTACTGATGTGTGCAGTAAAAATGCATTTTCGGTCAATATTGGTTATTTCCATCAAATTGGGCTGAATCGAAAAATACATCAAATCCACCCGATCCGATGGTACTGTTGCAATCAGCACGTCAAACTACGCCTGAAAAAGCCATAAAATAGATAGGTAAAAATGACATTCAAAAGAACAGTTTTGCCGGCTCACTGATGTGTGCAGTGAAAATGCATTCCTGGTCAATATTGGCTATTTACATCAAATTGGGCTGAATCAAAAAATACATCAAATCCACCCGATCCAATGGTACCGTTGCAATCAGCTCGTCAAACTACGCCAGAAAAAGCCATAAAATCAATAGGTAAAAATGACATTCAAAAGACCATTCTTTATGGCTTACTGATGTGAGTGGTGAAAATGCATATTCAGTCAATATTGGCTATTTCCATCAAATTGGGCTGAATGAAAAAATACATCAAATCCACCCGATCCAATGTTACTGTTGCAATCAGCACGTCAAACTACGCAAGAAAAAGCCATTAAATCGATGGGTAAAAAGAACATTCAAAAGACCATTTTTGCCGGCTTACTGATGTGTTTGGTAAAAATGCATTTTTGGTCAATATTGGCTATTTCCATCAAATTGGGCTGAATTGAAAAATACATCAAATCCCCCCGATCCAATAGTACTGTTGCAATCAGCACGTCAATCTACGCCAGAAAAAGCCATAAAATAGATAGGTTAAAATGACATTCAAAAGACCATTTTTGACGGCTTACTGATGTGTGCGGTAAAAACGCATTTTCGGTCAATATTGGCTATTTCCATCAAATTGGGCTGAATTGAAAAATACATCAAATCCACCCAATCCAATAGTACTTTTGTAATCAGCACGTCAAACTACGCTAGAAAAAGCCATAAAATAGATAGGTAAAAATGACATTCAAAAGACCATTTTTGACGGCTTACTGATGTGTGCAGTAAAAATGCATTTTCGGTCGATATTGGCTATTTTTATCGAATTGGGCTGAATCGAAAAATACAACAAATCCACCCGATCCAATGGTACTATTGCAATCAGCACGTCAAACTACGCCAGAAAAAGCCATAAAATAGATAGGTAAAAATGACATTCAAAAGAGCATTTTTGCCAGCTCACTGATGTGTGCAGTGAAAATGCATTCCTGGTCAATATTGGCTATTTCCATCAAATTGGGCTGAATCGAAAAATACATCAAATCCACCCAATCCAATGGTACCGTTGCAATCAGCTCGTCAAACTACACCAGAAAAAGCCATAAAATCAATAGGTAAAAATGAACTTCAAAAGACCATTCTTTATGGCTTACTGATGTGAGTGGTAGAAATGCATATTCAGTCAATATTGGCTATTTCCATCAAATTGGGCTGAATCGAAAAATACATCAAATCAACCCAATCCAATGGTACCGTTGCAATCAACACGTGAAACTATGCCAGAAAAAGCCATAAAATCGATAGGTAAAAATGACATTCAAAAGACCATTTTTGACGGCTTACTGATGTGTGCGGTAAAAATGCATTTCCGGTCAATATTGGCTATTTCCATCAAATTGAGCTGAATTGAAAAATACATCGAATCCACCTGATCCAATAGTACTTTTGTAATCAGCACGTCAAACTACACCAGAAAAAGCCATAAAATAGATAGGTAAAAATGACATTCAAAAGACCATTTTTGACGGCTTACTGATGTGTGCGGTAAAAATGCATTTTCGGTCAATATTGGCTATTTCCATCAAATTGGGCTTAATTGAAAATACATCAAATCAACCCGAAACAATAGTACTTTTGTAATCAGCACATCAAACTACGCTAGAAAAAGCCATAAAATAGACAGGTAAAAATGACATTCAAAAGACCATTTTTGACGGCTTACTGATGTGTGCAGTAAAAATGCATTTTCGGTCAATATTGGTTATTTCCATCAAATTGGGCTGAATCGAAAAATACATCAAATCCACCCGATCCGATGGTACTGTTGCAATCAGCACGTCAAACTACGCCTGAAAAAGCCATAAAATAGATAGGTAAAAATGACATTCAAAAGAACAGTTTTGCCGGCTCACTGATTTGTGCAGTGAAAATGCATTCCTGGTCAATATTGGCTATTTACATCAAATTGGGCTGAATCAAAAAATACATCGAATCCACCCGATCCAATGGTACCGTTGCAATCAGCTCGTCAAACTACGCCAGAAAAAGCCATAAAATCAATAGGTAAAAATGACATTCAAAAGACCATTCTTTATGGCTTACTGATGTGAGTGGTGAAAATGCATATTCAGTCAATATTGGCTATTTCCATCAAATTGGGCTGAATGAAAAAATACATCAAATCCACCCGATCCAATGTTACTGTTGCAATCAGCACGTCAAACTACGCCAGAAAAAGCCATTAAATCGATGGGTAAAAAGAACATTCAAAAGACCATTTTTGCCGGCTTACTGATGTGTTTGGTAAAAATGCATTTTTGGTCAATATTGGCTATTTCCATCAAATTGGGCTGAATTGAAAAATACATCAAATCCCCCCGATCCAATAGTACTGTTGCAATCAGCACGTCAATCTACGCCAGAAAAAGCCATAAAATAGATAGGTTAAAATGACATTCAAAAGACCATTTTTGACGGCTTACTGATGTGTGCGGTAAAAATGCATTTTCGGTCAATATTGGCTATTTCCATCAAATTGGGCTGAATTGAAAAATACATCAAATCCACCCAATCCAATAGTACTTTTGTAATCAGCACGTCAAACTACGCTAGAAAAAGCCATAAAATAGATAGGTAAAAATGACATTCAAAAGACCATTTTTGACGGCTTACTGATGTGTGCAGTAAAAATGCATTTTCGGTCGATATTGGCTATTTTTATCGAATTGGGCTGAATCGAAAAATACAACAAATCCACCCGATCCAATGGTACTATTGCAATCAGCACGTCAAACTACGCCAGAAAAAGCCATAAAATAGATAGGTAAAAATGACATTCAAAAGAGCATTTTTGCCAGCTCACTGATATGTGCAGTGAAAATGCATTCCTGGTCAATATTGGCTATTTCCATCAAATTGGGCTGAATCGAAAAATACATCAAATCCACCCAATCCAATGGTACCGTTGCAATCAGCTCGTCAAACTACACCAGAAAAAGCCATAAAATCAATAGGTAAAAATGAACTTCAAAAGACCATTCTTTATGGCTTACTGATGTGAGTGGTAGAAATGCATATTCAGTCAATATTGGCTATTTCCATCAAATTGGGCTGAATCGAAAAATACATCAAATCCACCCAATCCAATGGTACCGTTGCAATCAACACGTGAAACTATGCCAGAAAAAGCCATAAAATCGATAGGTAAAAATGACATTCAAAAGACCATTTTTGACGGCTTACTGATGTGTGCGGTAAAAATGCATTTTGGGTCAATATTGTCTATTTCCATCAAATTGGGCTGAATTGAAAAATACATCAAATCCACCCGATCCAAAAGTATTTCGTAATCAGCACGTCAAACTACGCCAGAAAAAGCCATAAAATAGATAGGTAAAAATGACATTCAAAACACCATTTTTGACGGCTTACTGATGTGTGCAGTAAAAATGCATTTTTGGTCAATATTGGCTATTTCCATCAAATTGGGCTGAATTGAAAAATACATCAAATCCACCCGATCCAATAGTAGTTTTGTATTCAGCACGTCAAACTACGCCAGAAAAAGCCATAAAATAGATAGGTAAAAATGACATTCAAAAGACCATTTTTGCCGGCTCACTGATGTGTGCAGTGAAAATGCATTCCTGGTCAATATTGGCTATTTCCATCAAATTGGGCTGAATTGAAAAATACATCAATTCCACCTTATCCAATGGTACCGTTGCAATCAGCTCGTCAAACTACGCCAGAAAAAGCCATAAAATCAATAGGTAAAAATGACATTCAAAAGACCATTCTTTATGGCTTACTGATGTGTGTGGTAAAAATGCATTTTCAGTCAATATTGGCTATTTCTATCAAATTGGGCTGAATCAAAAAATACATCAAATCCACCCGATCCAATGGTACTGTTGCAATCAACACGTCAAACTACGCCCAAAAAAGCCATAAAATCAACAGGTAAAAATGACATTCAAAAGACCAGATTTGACAGCTCACTTATGTATGTGCTGGAAGTTCCATTTTTGGTCAATATTGGCTATTTCATCAAATTGGGCTGAATCGAAAAATACATCAAATCCACCCAATTCAATGGTACCGTTGCAATCAACACGTCAAACTATGCCAGAAAAAGCCATAAAATCGATATGTAAAAATGACATTCAAAAGACCATTTTTGACGGCTTACTGATGTGTGCAGTGAAAATGCATTCTCGGTCAATATTGGCTATTTTCATCAAATTCGGCTGAATCAAAAATACATCAATTCCATCCAATCCAATGGTACTGTTGCAATCAGCACGTCAAACTACGCCAGAAAAAGCCATAAAATCGATAGGTAAAAATGACATTCAAAAGACCATTTTTGACGGATTACTGATGTGTGCAGTAAAAATGCATTTTTTGTCAATATTGGCTACTTACACCAAATTGGGCTGAATTTAAAAGTACATCAAATCCAGCCCATCCAATGGTACTGTTGCAATCAGCATGTCAAACTACGCCGGAAAAAGATATAAAATTGATAGGTAAAAAGAACATTCAAAAGACCATATTTGACGGCTCACTTATGTATTTACGGGAAGTACAATTTTCGGTATATATTGGATAATTTCATCAAATTGGGCTGAATCGAAAAATACATTGAATCCACCCGATCAAATGGTACTGTTGCAATCAGCACGTCAAACTACGCCAGAAGAAGCCATAAAAATGATAGGTAAAAATGACATTCAAAAGACGATTTTCGACGGTTTACTGATGTATGCGGGCTATTTCCATCAAATTGGGCTGAATCGAAAAATACATCAAATCCACCCAATCCATTGGTACCGTTGCAATCAGCACGTCAAACTACGCCGGAAAAAGCCATAAATTCGAGAGGTGAAAATGACATTGAAAAGACTATTTCTGACTCCTCAATGATATGTGCGGTAAAAATGCATTTTTGGTCAATATTGGGTATTTCCATCAAATTGGGCTGAATCGAAAAATACATCAAATCTACCCTATCCAATGGTACTGTTGCAATCAACACATCAAACTACGCCAGATGAAGCAATAAAATCAATAGGTAAAAATGACATTCAAAAGACCATTTTTGAATGCTCACTTATGTATGTCCTGAAAGTGCCATTTTTAGTCAATATTGGTTATTTCCTGCAAATTGGGCTGAATAAAAAAATACATCAAATCCACCCGATCCAATGGTACTGTTGCAATCAGCACGTCAAACTACGCCAGAAAAAGCCATAAAATCGATAGGTAAGAATGACATTCAGAAGACCATTTTAGACGGCTTACCGATGTGTGCGGTAAAAATGCATTTTTGGTCAATATTGGCTATTTCCATCAAATTGGGCTGAATCGAAAAATACATCAAATCCACCCAATCCATTGGTACCGTTGCAATCAGCACGTCAAACTACGCCCAAAAAAACCATAAATTCGAGAGGTAAAAATGACATTGAAAAGACCATTTCTGACTCCTCAATGATATGTGCGGTAAAAATGCATTTTTGGTCAATATTGGGTATTTCCATCAAATTGGGCTGAATCGAAAAATACATCAAATCCACCCGATCCAATGATACCGTTGCAATCAACACGTCAAACTACGCCAGAGAAAGCCATAAAATCAATAGTTAAAAATGACATTCAAAAGACCATTTTTAAAGTCTCACTTATGTATGTCCTGAAAGTGCCATTTTTGGTCAATATTGTTTGTTTCCTGCAAATTGGGCTGAATAAAAAAATACATCAAATCCACCCAATCCAATGGTACCGTTGCAATCAGCACGTCAAACTGCGCCAGAAAAAGCCATAAAATCGATAGGTGAAAATGACATTCAAAAGACCATTTTTGATGGCTCACTGATGTGTGCAGTAAAAATGCATTTTTGGTCAATATTGGCTATTTTCATCAAATTGGGCTGAATCAAAAATACGTCAAATCCACCCAATCCAATGGTACTTTTGCAATCAGCATGTCAAACTACGCAAGAAAAAGCCATAAAATCGATATGTAAAAATGAAATACAAAAGACCATTTTTGACAGCTCACTGCTGTGTGCAGTAAAAAAGCATTTCTGGTCAATATTGGCTATTTCCATCAAATTGGGCTGAATCGAAAAATACATCAAATCCACCCAATCCAATGCAACCGTTGCAATCAGGACGTACACTACGCCAGAAAAATCCATAAAATCAATAGGTAAAAATGACATTCAAAAGACTATTTTTGACGGCTTACTGATGTGAGCAGTAAAAATGCATATTTGGTCAATATTCGCTATTTCCATCAAATTAGGCTAAATCGAAAAATACATCAGATCCATCCAATCCAATAGTACTGTTGCAATCAGCACGTCAAATTACGCCAGAAAAAGCAATAAAATCGATAGGTAAAAATGACATTCAAAAGACCATTTTTGACAGCTCACTTATGTATGTGCTGGATGTGCCATTTTTGGTCAATATGGGCTATTTCCATCGAATTTGGGTTTAATGGAAAAATACATCAAATACACCCGATCCAATGGTACCAGTGCAATCAGCACGTCAAACTACGCTAGAAAAAGCCATAAAATCAATAGGTAAAAATGACATTCAAAAGACCATTTTTGACGGTTCACTAATGTATGTGCAGGGAGTGCCATTTTTGGTCAATATTGGCTACTTCCATCAAATTGGGCTGAATTTAAAAATACATCAAATTTACCCACTCAAATGGTACTGTTGCAATTAGCACGTCAAACTACGACGGAAAAAGCCATTGAATCGATAGGTAAAAATGAAATAAAAAAGACCATTTTTGACGGCTCACTGATGTGTGGATTGAAAATGCATTTCTGGTCAATATTGGCAATTTCAATCAAATTGGGCTGAATCGAAGAATACATCAAATCCACCCAATCCAATGGTACCGTTGCAATCAGCACGTCAAACTACGCCAGAAAAAGCCATAGAATCGATAGATAAAAATGACATTCAAAAGACCATTTATGCCTGCTTACTGATGTGTGCAGTAAAAATGCATTTTTTTCAATATTGGCTATTTACATCGAATTGGGTTGAACGAAAAAAAACATCAAATCCACCCTATCCAATGGTACCGTTGCAATCAGCACGTCAAACTACGCCAGAAAAAGCCATAAAATCGATGGGTAAAAATGACATTCAAAAGACCATTTTCGACGGCTTACTGATGTGTGCAGTAAAAATGCATTTTTGGTCAATATTGGATATTTTCCATCAAATTGGGCTGAATCGAAAAATACATCAAATCCACCTGATCCGAAGGTACCGTTGCCATCAACACGTCAAACGACGCCAGAAAAAGCCATAAAATCGATAGGTTAAAATGACATTCAAAAGACCATTTTTGACGGCTTACTGATGTGAGCAGCAAAAATGCATATTTGGTCAATATAGGCTATTTCCATCAAATTGGGCTGAATTTAAAAATACATCAAATCCACCCGATCAAATGGTACTGTTGCAATCAGCATGTCAAACTACGCAAGAAAAAGCCATAAAATCGATAGGTAAAAATGACATTGGAAAGACCATTTTTGATGGCTTACTGATGTGTAAAGTAAAAATGCATTTTCAGTCAATATTGGCTATTTCCTTCAAATTGGGCTGAATCGAAAAATACATCAAATCCAACCGATCCAATGGTACCGTTGCAATCAACACGTCAAACTACGCCAGAAAAAGACATAAAATCAATAGGTGAAAATGACATTTAAAAGACCATTTTTGATGGTTCACTCATGTATGTGCTGGAAGTGCCATTTTTGGTAAATATTGGCTATTTCCATCAAATTGGGCTGAATCAAGAAATACATCAAATCCACCCGATCCTATGGTACAGTTGCAATCAGCACGTCAAACTACGCCAGAAAAAGCCATAAAATCGATAGGTAAAAATGACATTCAATAGACCATTTTTGACGGCTCACTGATGTGTACAGTGAAAATGCATTTTTGGTCAATATTGGCTATTTCCATCAAATTGGGCTGAATTTAAGAGTACATCAAATCCACCCTATCCAATTATTACCTAAGCAATCAACACGTCAAACTACGCCAGAAAAAGCCATAAAATCGATAGGTAAAAATGACATTCGAAAGACCATTTTTGACAGCTTACTTATGTATGTGCTGGATGTGCCATTTTTGGTCAATATTGGCTATTTCCATCAAATTAGGCTAAATCGAAAAATACATAAAATCCACCCGATCCAATGGTACTGTTGCAATCAGCACGTCAAATTACGCCAGAAAAAGCCATAAAATCGATGGGTAAAAATGACATTCAGAAGACCATTTGTGACGGTTTACTGATGTGTGCAGTGAATATGCATTTTTGGTCAATATTGGTTTTTTACATCAAATTGGGCTAAATCGAAAAATACTTCAAATCCACCCAATCCAATGGTACCGTTGCAATCAGCACGTCAATCTACGCCGGAAAAAGCAATAAAATCGATAGGTAAAAATGAAATACAAAAGACAATTTTTGACGGCTCACTGATGTGTGGAGTGAAAATGCATTTCTGGTCAATATTGACTATTTCCATCAAATTGGGCTGAATCTATAAATACATCAAATCCACCCAATCCAATGGTACCGTTCCAATCAACACGTCAAACTACGCCAGAAAAAGCCATAGAATCGATAGGTAAAAATGACATTCAAAGACCATATTTGACGGCTTACTGATGTTTGCAGTAAAAATGCATTTTTGGTCAATATTTGCTATTTACATCGAATTGGGCTGAACTGAAAAAAAATCAAATCCACCCTATCCAATGGTACCGTTGCAATCAGCACATCAAACTACGCCAGAAAAAGCCATAAAATCGATAGGTAAAAATGACATTCAAACGACCATTTTTGACGGATCACTTATGTATTTACTTGTAGTGCAATTTTTGGTCAATATTGGTTATTTTCATCAAATTAGGCTGAATCGAAAAATACAACAGATCTACCCGATCCAATGGTACTGTTGCAATCAGCACGTCAAACTACGCCGGAAAAAGCCATAAAATCGATAGGTAAAAGTGACATTCAAAAGACCTTTTTTGATGGCTCACTTATGTATGTGCTGGAAGTGCCATTTTTGGTCAATATTGGCTATTTCCATCAAATTGGGCTGAATCAAAAATACATCAAATCCACCCGATCCAATGGTACCGTTGCAATCAACACGTCAAACTACGCCAGAAAAAGCCATAAAATCAATAGGTAAAAATGACATTCAAAAGATCATTTTTGACGGATCACTAATGTATGTGCTGAATGTGCCATTTTTGGTCAATATTGGCTACTTCCATCAAATTGGGCTGAATCAAAAAAATACATCGAATCCAACCGATCCAATGGTACCGTCGTAATCAGCACGTCAAACTACGCCAGAAAAAGCCATAAAATCGATAGGTAAAAATGACATTCAAAAGACCATTTTTGACAGCTTATTGGTGTTCGTGAAAAATGCAGTTTTGGTCAATATTGGCTATTTCCATCAAATTGGGCTGAATCAAAAAATACATCGAATGCACCCGATCGAATGGTATTGTTGAAATCAGCAGGTCAAACTACGCCAGAAAAAGCCATAAAATCGATAGGTAAAAATTACATTCAAAAGATCATTTTTGACAGCTTACTGATGTGTGCAGTGAAAATGCATTTTCGGTCAATATTGGCTATTTCTATCAAATTGGGCTGAATCGAAAAATACATCAAATCTACCCGATCCAATGGTACCGTTGCAATCAGCACGTCAAACTACGCCAGAAAAAGCCATAAAATCGATAGGTAAAAATGACATTCAAAAGATCATTTTTGATGGCTCACTTATGTATGTGCTGGAAGTGCCATTCCTGGTCAATATTGGCTATTTCCATCAAATTGGGCTGAATTGAGAAATACATCAAATCCACCAGATCCAATGGTACTGTTGCAATCAGCACGTGAAACTACGCCAGAAAAAGCCATAAAATCGATAGGTTAAAATGACATTCAAAATACCATTTTTTAAAGTTCACTAATGTATATGCTGGAAGTGCCATTTTTGGTCAATTTTGGCTATTTACATCAAAATGGGCTAAATCGAAAAATACATCAAATCCACCCAATCCAATGGTACTGTTGCAATCAGCACGTCAAACTACGCCAGAAAAAGCCATAAAATCGATAGGTAAAAATGACATTCAAACGACCATTTTTGACAGCTTACTGATGTGAGACGGTAAAAATGCATTTTTGGTCAATATTGGCTATTTCCATCAAATTGGGCTGAATTTAAAATACATCATATTCACCCAATCCAATGGTACCGTTGCAATCAACACGTCAAACTACGCCAGAAAAAGCAATAAAATCAATAGGTAAAAATGAAATTCAGAAGATCATTTTTGACGGATCACTAATGTATGTGCTGAAAGTGCCATTTTTTGTCAATATTGTCTACATCCATCAAATTGGGCTGAATCGAAAAATACATCAAATCCACCCGATCCAATGGTAACGTCGTAATCAGCACGTCAAACTACGCCGGAAGAAGCCATAAAATCCATAGGTAAAAATGACATTCAAAAGACCATTTTAGACGGCTTACTGATGTGAGGAGTCAAAATGCATTTTTGGTCAATATTAGCTTTTTCAATCAAATTGGGCTGAATAGAAAAATATATCAAATCCACCCGATCCAATGGTACCGTTGCAATCAGTATGTCGAACTACGCCAGAAAAAAACATAAAATCGATAGGTAAAAATGACATTCAAAAGACTATTTTTGACGGCTTACTGATGTGAGCAGTTAAAATGCATATTTGGTCAAAATTGGCTATTTCCATCAAATTGGGCTGAATCGAAAAATACATCAAATCCACCCAATCCAATGGTATTGTTGCAATCAGCACGTCAAACTACGCCAGAAAAAGCCATAAAATCGATAGGTAAAAATGACATTCAAACGATCATTTTTGATGGCTTACTGATGTGTGCTATGAAAATGCATTTCTGGTCAATATTTGCTATTTTCATCGAATTGGGCTGAATCGAAAAATACATCAAATCCATCCAATCCAATGGTACTGTTGCAATCAGCATGTTTAACTACGCCAGAAAAAGCAATAAAATCGATAGGTAAAAATGAAAAACAAAAGACCTATTTTGAAGGCTCACTGATGTGTGGGATGAGAATGCATTTCTGGTCAATATTGGCTACTTCCATCAAATTCAGCTGAATTTAAAATACATCATATCTACCTGATCCAATGGTACCGTTGCTATCAGCACGTCAAACTACGCCAGAAAAAGCCAGAAAATCGATAGGTTAAAATGACATTCAAAAGACCATTTTTGACGGTTCACCAATGTTTGTGCTGGAAGTGCCATTTTTGGTCAATATTGGCTATTTCCTTCAAATTGGGCTGAATCGAAAAATACATCAAATCCACCCGATCCAATGGTATTGTTGCAATCAGCACGTCAAACTACGCCAGAAAAAGCCATAAAATGGATAGGTAAAAATGACATTCAAAAGACCATTTTTGAAGGCTAACCTATGTATGTTCTGGAAGTGCCATTTTTTGTCAATATTGGCTATTTCCATCAAATTGGGCTGAATTGAGAAATACATCAAATCCACCTGATCCTATTGTACTGTTGCAATCAGCACGTCAAACTACGCCATAAAATGCCATAAAATCGAGAGGTAAAAATGACATTCAAAAGACCATTTGTGACAGCTTACTGATGTGTGCAGTGAAAATGCATTTTCGGTCAGTATTTGCTATTTTCATCAAATTTGGTGGAATCGAAAAATACATCAAATCCACCCGATCCAATGGTACTGTTGCAATCAGCACGTCAAACTACGCCAGAAAAAACCATAGAATCGATAGGTAAAAATGAAATACAGAAGACCATTTTTGACAGCTTACTGATGTGTGCAAAAAATGCATTTTTGGTCAATATTGGCTATTTCCATCAAATTGAGCTGAATCAAAAAAATACATCAAATCCACCCGATCCAATGGTATTGTTGCAACCAGCACGTCAAACTACGCCAGAAAAAAACATAAAATCGATAGGTAAAAATGACATTAAAAAGATCATTTTTGACGGCTTACTGATGTGTGCAGTGAAAATGCATTTTCGGTCAATATTGGCTATTTTCATCAAATTGGGCTGAATCGAAAAATACATAAAATCCACACGATCCAATGGTACTGTTGCAATCAGCATGTTTAACTACGCCAGGAAAAGCAATAAAATCGATAAGTAAAATTGAAATACAAAAGACCTATTCTGAAGGCTCACTGATGAGTGGAATGAGAATGCATTTCTGGTCAATATTGGCTAATTCCATCAAATTGGGCTGAATTTAAAATACATCATATCCACCCGATCCAATGGTACCGTTGCAATCAGCACGTCAAACTACGCCAGAAAAAGCCATAAAATCGATAAGTTAAAATGACATTCAAAAGACCATTTTTGCCAGCTTACTGATGCGTGTGGTAAAAATGCATTTTTGGTCAATATTGGCTATTTCCATCAAATTGGGCTGAATAGCAAAATACATCAAATCCAACCGATTCAATTGTTACTGTTGAAATTAACACGTCAAACTACGCCAGAAAAAGCCATAAAATCGATAGGTAAAAATGACATTCAAAAGACCATTTTTGAAGGCTAACCTATGTATGTTCTGGAAGTGCGATTTTTGGTCAATATTGGCTATTTCCATCAAATTGGGCTGAATTGAAAAATACATCAAATCCACCTGATCCAATGGTATCGTTGAAATCAGCATGTCAAACTACGCCAGAAAAAGCCATAAAATCGATAGGTTAAAATGACATTCAAAAGACCATTTTTGACGGTTCACTAATGTCTGTGCTGGAAGTGCCAATTTTAGTCAATAATGTCTACTTCCATCAAATTGGGCTGAATCGAAAAATACATCAAATCCACACAATCCATTGGTACCGTTGCAATTAGCACGTCAAACTACGCCAGAAAAAGCCATAAATTCGAGAGATGAAAATGACATTCAAAAGACAATTTTTGACGGCTTACTGATGTGTGCAGTGAAAATGCATTTTCGGTCAGTATTGGCTATTTACATCCAATTGGGTGGAATCGAAAAATACATCAAATCCACCCGATCCAATGGTACTGTTGCAATCAACACGTCAAACTACGCCAAAAAAGCCATGAAATTGATAGGTAAAAATGACATTCAAAAGACCATTTTTGACGGCTCAATTATGTATTTGCTGGAAGTGCAATTTCTGGTCAATATTGGTTATTTCCATCAAATTGGGCTGAATAAAAAAATACATTAAATCCACCCGATCCAATGGTACCGTTGCAATCAGCACGTCAAACTACGCAAAAAAAAGCCATAAAATCGATAAGCTCACTTATGTATGTGCTGGAAGTGCCATTTTCAGTCAATATTGGCTATTTCCATCAAATTGGACTGAATCGAAAAATACATCGAATCCACCCGATCCAATGGTATTGTTGCAATCAGCATGTCAAACCACGCCAGAAAAAGCCATCAAATCGATTGATAAAAATGAAATACAAAAGACCATTTTTGATGGCTCACTGATGTGTGCAGTGAAAATGCATTCCTGGTCAATATTTGCTATTTCCATCAAATCGGGCTGAATCGAAAAATACATCAAATCCACCCGATCCAATGGTACTGTTGCAATCAGCACGTCAAACTACGCCAGAAAAAGCCATAAATTCGATAGGTGAAAATGACATTCAAGGGACCATTTTTGATGGCTTACTGATGTGAGTGGTAAAAATGCATTTTCGGTCTATATTGCTATTTCATCAAATTGGGCTGAATCGAAAAATACATCAAATCCACCCGATCCAATGGTACTGTTGCAATCAACACGTCAAACTACGCCAGAAAAAGCCAGAGAATCGATAGGTAAAAATGACATTCAAAAGACCATTTTTGACGGCTTACTGATGTGTGCAGTAAAAATGCATTTTTTTTCAATATTGGCTATTTACATCGAATTAGGTTGAACCGAAAAAACATCAAATCCACCCTATCCAATGGTAGTGTTGCAATCAGCACGTCAAACTACGCCAGAAAAAGCCATAAAATCGATGGGTAAAAATGACATTCAAAAGACCATTTTTGACGGCTCACTTATGTATTTGCTGGAAGTGCAATTACTGGTCAATATTGGTTATTTTCATCAAATTGGGCTGAATCGAAAAATACATCAAATCCACCCGATCCAATGGTACTGTTGCAATCAACACGTCAAACTACGCCAGAAAAAGCCATAAAATCCATAGGTAAAAATGACATTCAAAAGATCATTTTTGATGGCTTACTGATGTGTGTGGTGAAAATGTATTTTCGGTCAATATTGGTTAATTCCATCAAATTGGGCTGAATCGAAAAATACATCAAATCCACCCGATCGAATGGTACTGTTGCAATCAGCATGTCAAACTAAGCCAGAAAAAGCCATGAAATTCTTAGGTAAAATGACATTCAAAAGACCATTCTTGACGGCGTACTGATGTGAGCGGTATAAATGCATTTTTGGTCAATATTGGCTATTTCCATCAAATTAAGCTGAATCGAAACATACATCAAATCAAACCAATCAAATGGTACTGTTGCAATCAGCATGTCAAACTACGCCAGAAAAAGCCATAAAATCGATAGGTAAAAATGACATTCAAAAGACCATTTTTGACGGCTCACTTATGTATTTGCTGGAAGTGCAATTTCTGGTCAATATTGGTTATTTCCATCAAATTGGGCTGAATAAAAAAATACATTAAATCCACCCGATCCAACTGTACCGTTGCAATCAGCACGTCAAACTACGCCAAAAAAAGCCATAAAATCGATAAGCTCACTTATGTATGTGCTGGAAGTGCCATTTTCAGTCAATATTGGCTATTTCCATCAAATTGGGCTGAATCGAAACATACATCAAATCCACCCGATCCAATGGTACCGTTGCAATCAGCACGTCAAACTATGCCAGAAAAAGCCATAAAATCGATAGGTAAAAACGACATTCAAAAGACCATTTTTGCCAGCTTACTGATATGTGCAGTTAAATTGCATTTTTGGTCAATATTGTCTATTTCCATCAAATTGGGCTGAATCGAAAAATACATCAAATCCACCTGATCCAATGGTACCGTTGCAATCAGAACGTCGAACTAAGCCAGAGAAAGCTATAAAATCGATAGGTGAAAATGACATTCAATAAACCATTTTTGACGGCTGACTGACGTTTGCAGTAAAAATGCATTTTTGGTCAATATTGGCTATTTTCATCAAATTGGGCTGAATCGATAAAATACATAAAATCCACCCGATCCAATGGTACCGATGCAAACAGCACGTCAAACTACGCCAGAAAGAGCCATAAAATCGATAGGTAAAAATGACATTCAAAAGACCATTTTTGCCAGCTTACTGATGTGTGTAGTAAAAATGCATTTTTGGTCAATATTGGCTATTTCCATCAAATTGGGCTGAATCGAAAAATACATCAAATCCACCCAATCCAATGGTACTGTTGCAATCAATACGTCAAACTACGCCAGAAAAAGCCATGAAATCAATAGGTAAAAATGATATTCAAAAGACTATTTTTGACGGCTCACTTATGTATGTGCTTGAAGTGCCATTTTTGGTCAATATTGGCTATTTCCATCAAATTGGGCTGAATTGAAAAATACATCAAATCCACCCGATGAAATGGTACTGTCGCAATCAGCATGTCAAACTACGCCAGAAAAAGCCATAAAATCGATAGGTAAAAATGAAATACAAAAGACCATTTTAACGGCTCACTGATGTGTGTAGTGGAAATGCATTCCTGGTCAATATTGGCTATTTCTATTAAATTTGGCTGAATCGAAATATACATCAAATCCACCCGATCAAATGGTACTGTTGCAATCAGCATGTTAAACTACGCCAGAAAAAGCCATAAAATCGATAGGTAAAAATGAAATACAAAAGACCATTTTTTACGGCTCACTGATGTGTGCAGTGAAAATGCATTCCTGGTCAATATTGGCTATTTCTATCAAATTGGGCTGAATTGAAAAATACATCAAATCCACCGAATCCAATGGTACCGTTGCAATCAGCACGTCAAACTACGCCAGAAAAAGCAATAAAATCAGTAGGTGAAAATGACATTCAAAAGAACATTTTTGACGGCTCACTTATGTATGTGCTGGAAGTGCCATTTTTGGTCAATATTGGCTATTTCCATCAAATTGGGCTGAATCGAAAAATACATCAAATCCACCCGATCCAATGGTACTGTTGCAATCAACACGTCAAACTACGCCAGGAAAAGCCATAAAATCAATAGATGAAAATGACATTCAAAGGACCATTTTTGCCGGCTTACTGATGTTTGCAGTAAAAATGCATTTTTGGTCAATATTGGCTATTTCCATCAAATTGGGCTGAATCGAAGAATACATCAAATCCAACCGATCTAATGGTACCGTTGCAATAAGCAGGTCAACTACGCAAGAAAAAGCCATAAAATCCATAGGTAAAAATGACATTCAAAAGATCATTTTTGATGGCTTACTGATGTGTGTGGTGAAAATGTATTTTTGGTCAATATTGGTTATTTCCATCAAATTGGGCTGAATCGAAAAATACATCAAATCCACCCGATCGAATGGTACCGTTGCAATCAGCACGTAAAACCAAGCCAGAAAAAGCCATAAAATCGATAGGTAAAAATGACATTCAAAAGACCATTTTTGACGGCTCACTTATGTATTTACTGGAAGTGCAATTTTCGGTCAATATTGGCTATTTACATCAAATTGGGCTGAATCGAAAAATACATCAAATCCACCAGATCCACTGGTACCGTTTCAATCAGCACGTCAAACTGCGTCAAAAAAAGCCATAAAATCGATAGGTAAAAATGACATTCAAATGACCATTTTTGATTGTTTACTTATGTATGTGCTGGAAGTGCCATTTTCAGTCAATATTGGCTATTTCTGTCAAATTGGGCTGATTCGAAACATACATCAAATCCAACCGATCCAATGGTACCGTTGTAATCAGCACGTCAAACTACGCCAGAAAAAGCCATAAGATAGATAGGTAAAAATGACATTCAAAAGACCATTTTTGACAGCTCACATTAGTGAGCTGTAAAAATGCATTTTGAGTCAATATTGGCTATTTCCATCAAATTGGGCTGAATCGAAAAATACATCAAATCCACCCGATCGAATGGTACCGTTGCAATCAGCATGTCAAACTAAGCCAGAAAAAGCCATGAAATTCTTAGGTAAAATGACATTCAAAAGACCATTCTTGACGGCGTACTGATGTGAGCAGTATAAATGCATTTTTGGTCAATATTGGCTATTTCCATCAAATTAGGCTGAATCGAAACATACATCAAATGAAACCGATCAAATGGTACTGTTGCAATCAGCACGTCAAACAACGCCAGAAAAAGCCATGAAATCGATAGGTAAAAATGACATTCAAAAGACCATTTTTGACAGCTTACTGATGTGTGCAGTAAAAATGCATTTTTGGTCAATATTGGCTAATTCCATCAAATTGGGCTGAATCGAAAAATACATCAAATCCACCCGATCCAATGGTACCGTTGCAATCAGCAAGTCAAACTACGCCAGAAAAAGCCATAAAATCGATCGGTAAAAATGACATTCAAATGACCATTTTTGCCAGCTTACTGATGTGTGCGGTAAAAATGCATTTTTGGTCAATATTGGCTATTTCCATCAAATTATGCTGAATCAAAAAATACATCAAATCCACCCGATCAGATGGTAATGTTGCAATCAGTATGTCAAACTACGCCAGAAAAAGCCATAAAATCGATAGGTAAAAATGAAATACAGAAGACCATTTTTGACAGCTTACTGATGTGTGCAGTAAAAATGCATTTTTGGTCAATATTGTCTATTTCAATAAAATTGGGCTTAATCGAAAAATATATCAAATCCACCCGATCCAATGGTACCGTTGCAATCAGCACATAAAACTACGCCAGAAGATGCCATAAAATCGATAGGTAAAAATGACATTCAAAAGACCATTTTTGACGGCTCACTTATGTATTTGCTGGAAGTGCAATTCCTGGTCAATATTGGTTATTTCCATCAAACTGGGCAGAATCAAAAAATACATTAAATCCACCCGATCCAATGGTACCGTTGCATCAGCACGTCAAACTAAACCAGAAAAAGCCATAAAATCGATAGGTGAAAATGACATTCAATAGACCATTTTTGACGGCACACTGATGTGTGCAGTTAAAATGCATTTTTGGTCAATATTGGCTATTTTCATCAAATTGGGCTGAATCGATAAATTACATCAAATCCACCTGATCCCATGGTACCGTTGCAAACAGCACGTAAAACTACGCCAGGAAAAGCCATAAAATCGATAGGTAAAAATAAAATACAGAAGACCATTTTTGACAGCTTACTGATGTGTGCAGTTAAAATGCATTTTTGGTCAATATTGGCCATTTCCATCAAATTGGGCTGAATCGAAAAATACATCAAATCCACCTGATCCAATGGTACCGTTGCAATCAGCACGTCAAACTAAGCCAGAAAAAGCTATAAAATCGATACGTGAAAACGACATTCAATAGACCATTTTTGACGGCAGACTGATGTTTGCAGTGAAAATGCAATTTTGGTCAATATTGGCTATTTTCATCAAATTGGGCTGAATCGATAAAATACATCAAATCCACCTGATCCAATGGTACCGATGCAAACAGCACGTCAAACTACGCCAGGAAGAGCCATAAAATCAATAGGTAAAAATGACATTCAAAAGACCATTTTTGCCAGCTTACTGATGTGTGCAGTAAAAATTCATTTTTGGTCAATATTGGCTATTTCCATCAAATTGGGCTGAATCGAAAAATACATCAAATCCACCCGATCCAATGGTACTGTTGCAATCAACACGTCAAACTACGCCAGAAAAAGCCGTAAAATAAATAGGTAAAAATGACATTCAAAAGACCATTTTTGACGGCTCACTTATGTATGTGCTTGAAGTGCCATTTTTGGTCAATATTGGCTATTTCCATCATTCGGGCTGAATCGAAAAATACATCAAATCCACCCTATCAAATGGTAATGTTGCAATCAGTATGTCAAACTACGCCAGAAAAAGCCATGAAATCGATAGGTAAAAATGAAATACAAAAGACTATTTTTGACAGCTTACTGATGTGTGCAGTAAAAATGCATTTTCGGTCAATATTGGCTATTTCCATCAAATTTGGCTGAATCGAAAAATATATCATATCCACCCGATCCAATGGTACCGTTGCAATCAGCACATAAAACTACGCCAGAAGAAGCCATAAAATCGATAGGTAAAAATGACATTCAAAAGACCATTTTTGACGGCTCACTTATGTATTTGCTGGAAGTGAAATTTCTGGTCAATATTGGTTATTTCCATCAAACTGGGCTGAATCGATAAAATACATCAAATCCACCCGATCCAATGCTACCGTTGCAAACAGCACGTCAAACTACGACAGAAAAAGCCATAAAATCGATAGGTAAAAATGAAATACAGAAGACGATTTTTGACAGCTTACTGATGTGTGCAGTTAAAATGTATTTTTGGTCAATATTGGTTATTTCCATCAAATTGGGCTGAATCGAAAAATACATCAAATCCACCCGATCGAATGGTACCGTTGCAATCAGCACGTAAAACCAAGCCAGAAAAAGCCATAAAATCGATAGGTAAAAATGACATTCAAAAGACCATTTTTGACGGCTCACTTATGTATTTACTGGAAGTGCAATTTTCGGTCAATATTGGCTATTTACATCAAATTGGGCTGAATCGAAAAATACATCAAATCCACCAGATCCACTGGTACCGTTTCAATCAGCACGTCAAACTGCGTCAAAAAAAGCCATAAAATCGATAGGTAAAAATGACATTCAAATGACCATTTTTGATTGTTTACTTATGTATGTGCTGGAAGTGCCATTTTCAGTCAATATTGGCTATTTCTGTCAAATTGGGCTGATTCGAAACATACATCAAATCCAACCGATCCAATGGTACCGTTGTAATCAGCACGTCAAACTACGCCAGAAAAAGCCATAAGATAGATAGGTAAAAATGACATTCAAAAGACCATTTTTGACAGCTCACATTAGTGAGCTGTAAAAATGCATTTTGAGTCAATATTGGCTATTTCCATCAAATTGGGCTGAATCGAAAAATACATCAAATCCACCCGATCGAATGGTACCGTTGCAATCAGCATGTCAAACTAAGCCAGAAAAAGCCATGAAATTCTTAGGTAAAATGACATTCAAAAGACCATTCTTGACGGCGTACTGATGTGAGCAGTATAAATGCATTTTTGGTCAATATTGGCTATTTCCATCAAATTAGGCTGAATCGAAACATACATCAAATGAAACCGATCAAATGGTACTGTTGCAATCAGCACGTCAAACAACGCCAGAAAAAGCCATGAAATCGATAGGTAAAAATGACATTCAAAAGACCATTTTTGACAGCTTACTGATGTGTGCAGTAAAAATGCATTTTTGGTCAATATTGGCTAATTCCATCAAATTGGGCTGAATCGAAAAATACATCAAATCCACCCGATCCAATGGTACCGTTGCAATCAGCAAGTCAAACTACGCCAGAAAAAGCCATAAAATCGATCGGTAAAAATGACATTCAAATGACCATTTTTGCCAGCTTACTGATGTGTGCGGTAAAAATGCATTTTTGGTCAATATTGGCTATTTCCATCAAATTATGCTGAATCAAAAAATACATCAAATCCACCCGATCAGATGGTAATGTTGCAATCAGTATGTCAAACTACGCCAGAAAAAGCCATAAAATCGATAGGTAAAAATGAAATACAGAAGACCATTTTTGACAGCTTACTGATGTGTGCAGTAAAAATGCATTTTTGGTCAATATTGTCTATTTCAATAAAATTGGGCTTAATCGAAAAATATATCAAATCCACCCGATCCAATGGTACCGTTGCAATCAGCACATAAAACTACGCCAGAAGATGCCATAAAATCGATAGGTAAAAATGACATTCAAAAGACCATTTTTGACGGCTCACTTATGTATTTGCTGGAAGTGCAATTCCTGGTCAATATTGGTTATTTCCATCAAACTGGGCAGAATCAAAAAATACATTAAATCCACCCGATCCAATGGTACCGTTGCATCAGCACGTCAAACTAAACCAGAAAAAGCCATAAAATCGATAGGTGAAAATGACATTCAATAGACCATTTTTGACGGCACACTGATGTGTGCAGTTAAAATGCATTTTTGGTCAATATTGGCTATTTTCATCAAATTGGGCTGAATCGATAAATTACATCAAATCCACCTGATCCCATGGTACCGTTGCAAACAGCACGTAAAACTACGCCAGAAAAAGCCATAAAATCGATAGGTAAAAATAAAATACAGAAGACCATTTTTGACAGCTTACTGATGTGTGCAGTTAAAATGCATTTTTGGTCAATATTGGCCATTTCCATCAAATTGGGCTGAATCGAAAAATACATCAAATCCACCTGATCCAATGGTACCGTTGCAATCAGCACGTCAAACTAAGCCAGAAAAAGCTATAAAATCGATACGTGAAAACGACATTCAATAGACCATTTTTGACGGCAGACTGATGTTTGCAGTGAAAATGCAATTTTGGTCAATATTGGCTATTTTCATCAAATTGGGCTGAATCGATAAAATACATCAAATCCACCTGATCCAATGGTACCGATGCAAACAGCACGTCAAACTACGCCAGGAAGAGCCATAAAATCAATAGGTAAAAATGACATTCAAAAGACCATTTTTGCCAGCTTACTGATGTGTGCAGTAAAAATTCATTTTTGGTCAATATTGGCTATTTCCATCAAATTGGGCTGAATCGAAAAATACATCAAATCCACCCGATCCAATGGTACTGTTGCAATCAACACGTCAAACTACGCCAGAAAAAGCCGTAAAATAAATAGGTAAAAATGACATTCAAAAGACCATTTTTGACGGCTCACTTATGTATGTGCTTGAAGTGCCATTTTTGGTCAATATTGGCTATTTCCATCATTCGGGCTGAATCGAAAAATACATCAAATCCACCCTATCAAATGGTAATGTTGCAATCAGTATGTCAAACTACGCCAGAAAAAGCCATGAAATCGATAGGTAAAAATGAAATACAAAAGACTATTTTTGACAGCTTACTGATGTGTGCAGTAAAAATGCATTTTCGGTCAATATTGGCTATTTCCATCAAATTTGGCTGAATCGAAAAATATATCATATCCACCCGATCCAATGGTACCGTTGCAATCAGCACATAAAACTACGCCAGAAGAAGCCATAAAATCGATAGGTAAAAATGACATTCAAAAGACCATTTTTGACGGCTCACTTATGTATTTGCTGGAAGTGAAATTTCTGGTCAATATTGGTTATTTCCATCAAACTGGGCTGAATCGATAAAATACATCAAATCCACCCGATCCAATGCTACCGTTGCAAACAGCACGTCAAACTACGACAGAAAAAGCCATAAAATCGATAGGTAAAAATGAAATACAGAAGACGATTTTTGACAGCTTACTGATGTGTGCAGTTAAAATGCATTTTTGGTCAATATTGTCTATTTCCATCAAATTGGGCTGAATCGAAAAATACATCAAATCCACCTGATCCAATGGTACCGTTGCAATCAGCACGTCAAACTAAGCAAGAAAAAGCTATAAAATCGATAGGTGAAAATGACATTCAATAGACCATTTTTGACGGCAGACTGATGTTTGCAGTGAAAATGCATTTTTGGTCAATATTGGCTATTTTCATCAAATTGGGCTGAATCGATAAAATACATCAAATCCACCCGATCCAATGGTACCGATGCAAACAGCACGTCAAAGTACGCCAGAAAGAGCCATAAAATCGATAGGTAAAAATGACATTCAAGAGACTATTTGCCAGCTTACTGATGTCTGCGGTAAAAATGCAGTTTTGGTCAATATTGGCAATTTCCATCAAATTGGGCTGAATCGAAAAATACATCAAATCCACCCGATCCAATGGTACTGTTGCAATCAACACGTCAAACTACGCCAGAAAAAGCCATAAAATCAATAGGTAAAAATGACATTCAAAAGACCATTTTTGACGGCTCACTTATGTATGTGCTTGAAGTGCCATTTTTGGTCAATATTGTCTATTTCCATCAAATTGGGCTGAATCGAAAAATACATCGAATCCATCCGATCAAATGGTACTGATGTAATCAGCATGTCAAACTACGCCAGAAAAAGCCATGAAATCGATAGGTAAAAATGAAATACAAAAGACCATTTTTTACGGCTCACTGATGTGTGTAGTGAAAATAAATTCCTGGTCAATATTGGCTATTTCTATTAAATTGGGCTGAATCGAAAAATACATCAAATCCACCCAATCCAATGGTACCGTTGCAAACAGCACGTCAAACTACGCCAGAAAAAGCCATAAAATCAATAGGTAAAAATGACATTCAAAAGACCATTTTTGACGGCTCACTTATGTATGTGCTTGAAGTGCCATTTTTGGTCAATATTGGCTATTTCCATCATTCGGGCTGAATCGAAAAATACATCAAATCCACCCTATCAAATGGTAATGTTGCAATCAGCATGTCAAACTACGCCAGAAAGAGCCATGAAATCGATAGGTAAAAATGAAATACAAAAGACCATTTTTGACAGCTTACTGATGTGTGCAGTAAAAATGCATTTTCGGTCAATATTGGCTATTTCCATCAAATTGGGCTGTATCAAAAAATATATCAAATCCACCCAATCCAATGGTACCGTTGCAATCAGCACATAAAACTACGCCAGAAGAAGCCATAAAATCGATAGGTAAAAATGACATTCAAAAGACCATTTTTGACGGCTCACTTATGTATTTGCTGGAAGTGCAATTTCTGGTCAATATTGGTTATTTCCATCAAACTGGGCTGAATCAAAAAATACATTAAATCCACCCGATCCAATGGTACCGTTGCATCAGCACGTCAAACTAAACCGGAAAAAGCCATAAAATCGATAGGTGAAAAAGACATTCAATAGACCATTTTTGACGGCACACTGATGTGTGCAGTTAAAATGCAATTTTGGTCAATATTGGCTATTTTCATCAAATTGGGCTGAATCGATAAAATATATCAAATCCACCCGATCCCATGGTACCGTTGCAAACAGCACGTCAAACTACGCCAGAAAAAGCCATAAAATCGATAGGTAAAAATGAAATACAGAAGACCATTTTTGACAGCTTACTGATGTGTGCAGTTAAAATGCATTTTTGGTCAATATTGGCCATTTCCATCAATTTGGGCTGAATCGAAAAATACATCAAATCCACCTGATCCAATGGTACCGTTGCAATCAGCACGTTAAACTAAGCCAGAAAAAGCTATAAAATCGATAGGAGAAAATGACATTCAATAGACCATTTTTGACGGCAGACTGATGTTTGCAGTGAAAATGCATTTTTGGTCAATATTGGCTATTTTCATCAAATTGGGCTGAATCAATAAAATACATCAAATCCACCCGATCCAATGGTACCGATGCAAACAGCACGTCAAAGTACGCCAGAAAGAGCCATAAAATCGATAGGTAAAAATGACATTTAAAAGACCATTTTTGCCAGCTTACTGATGTGTGCAGTAAAAATGCATTTTTGGTCAATTTTGGCAATTTCCATCAAATTGGGCTGAATCGAAAAATACATCAAATCCATCCGATCAAATGGTACTGTCGCAATCAGCATGTCAAACTACGCCAGAAAAAGCCATAAAATCGATAGGTAAAAAAGAAATACAAAAGACCATTTTTTACGGCTCACTGATGTGTGTAGTGAAAATAAATTCCTGGTCAATATTGGCTATTTCTATTAAATTGGGCTGAATCGAAAAATACATCAAATCCACCCAATCCAATGGTACCGTTGCAATCAGCACGTCAAACTACGCCAGAGAAAGCCATAAAATCAATAGGTAAAAATGACATTCAAAAGACCATTTTTGACGGCTCACTGATGTATGTGCTGGAAGTGCAATTTCTGGTTAATATTGGTTATTTCCATCGAATTGGGCTGAATCGAAAGATACGTTAAATCCACCCGATCCAATGGTACCGTTGCAATCAGCACGTCAAACTACGCCAGAAAAAGCCATAAAATCGATAGGTAAAAATGACATTCAAATGACCATTTTTGCCAGCTCACTGATATGTGCGGTAGAAATGCATTTTTGGTCAATATTGGCTATTTCCATCAAATTGGGCTGAATCGAAAAATACATCAAATCCACCCGATCAAATGGTAATGTTGCAATCAGCATGTCAAACTACGCCAGAAAAAGCCATGAAATCGATAGGTAAAAATGAAATACAGAAGACCATTTTTGACAGCTTACTGATGTGTGCAGTAAAAATGCATTTTTGGTCAATATTTGCTATTTCCATCAAATTGGGCTGAATCGAAAAATACATTAAATCCACCTGATCCAATGGTACCGATGCAATCTGCACGTCAAAGTACGCCAGAAAAAGCCATAGAATCGATAGGTGAAAATGACATTCAAAAGACCATTTTTGACGGCTCACTTATGTATCTGCTGGAAGTGCAATTTTTAGTCAATATTGGCTATTTCCATCAAATTGGGCTGAAACGAAAAATACATCAAATCCACCCGATCCAATGGCACTGTTGCAATCAGCACATCAAACTACGCCGGAAAAAGCCATAAAATCGATAGGTAAAAATGACATTCAAAAAACCATTCTTGACGGCTCAATTATGTATTTGCTGGAAGTGCAATTTCTGGTCAATATTGGTTATTTCCATCAAATTGGGCAGAATCGAAAGATACGTTAAATCCACCCGATCCAATGGTACCATTGCAATCAGCACGTCAAACTACGCCAGAAAAAGCCATAAAATTGATAGGTAAAAATGATATTCAAAAGACAATTTTTGCTGGCTTACTGTTGTGTGCAGTAAAAATGTATTTTTAGTCAATATTGGCTATTTCCATCAAATTGGGCTGAATCAAAAAATACATCAAATCCACCCAATCCAATGGTACCGTTGCAATCAGCACGTCAAAATACGCCAGAAAAAGCCATAAAATCGATAGGTAAAAATGACATTCAAGATATCATTTTTGACGGCTAACTTGTGTATGTGCTGGAAGTGCAATTTTCGGTCAATATTGGCTTTTTTCTTCAAATTGGGCTGAATCGAAAAATACATCAAATCCACCCGATCCAATGGTACCGTTGCAATCAGCACATCAAACTACGCCAGAAAAAGCCATAAAATCGATAGGTAAAAATGACATTCAAAAGACCATTTTTGACGGCTCAATTATGTATTTGCTGGAAGTGCAATTTTCTGTCAATATTGGTTATTTCCATCAAATTGGGCTGAATCAAAAAATACATTAAATCCATCCGATCCAATGGTACTGTTGCAATCAGCACGTCAAACTACGCCAGAAAAAGCCATATAAACGATAAGCTCACTTATGTATGTGCTGGAAGTGCCATTTTCAGTCAATATTTGCTATTTCCATCAAATTGAGCTGAATCGAAAAATACATATATCCACCCGATCCAATGGTACTGTTGCAATCAGCACGTCAAAATACGCCAGAAAAAGCCATAAAATCGATAGGTAAAATCGATATTCAAAGGACCATTTTTGACAGCTGACTGATGTGTGCAGTAAAAATGCATTTTTGGTCATTATTGGCTATTTCCATCAAATTGGGCTGAATCGAAAAATACATCAAATCCACCCGATCAAATGGTAATGTTGCAATCAGCATGTCAAACTACGCCAGAAAAAGCCATGAAATCCATAGGTAAAAATGAAATACAGAAGACAATTTTTGACAATTTACTGATGTGTGCAGTAAAAATGCATTTTTGGTCAATATTTGCTATTTCCATCAAATTGGGCTTAATCAAAAAAAACATCAAATTCACCCGATCCAATGGTACCGTTGCAATCACCACGTCAAACTATGCCGGAAAAAGCCATAAAATCGATAGGTAAAAATGACATTCAAATGACCATTTTTGACGGCTTACTGATATGTGCGGTAAAATGCATTTTTGGTCAATATTGGCTATTTCCATCAAATTGGGCTGAATTGAAAAATACATCAAATCCACCCCATCAAATAGTAATGTTGCAATCAGCATGTCAATCTACGCCAGAAAAAGCCATGAAATCGATAGGTAAAAATGAAATACAGAAGACCATTTTAGAGAGCTTACTGATATGTGCAGTAAAAATGCATTTTTGGTCAATATTTGCTATTTCCATCGAATTGGGCTGAATCGAAAAATACATCAAATCCACCTGATCCAATGGTACTGATGCAATCTGCACGTCAAACTACGCCAGAAAAAGCCATAGAATCGATAGGTGAAAATGGCATTCAAAAGACCATTTTTGATGGCTCACTTATGTATGTGCTGGAAGTGCACTTTTTGGTCAATATTGGCTATTTCCATCAAATTGGGCTGAAACGAAAAATACATCAAATCAACCCGATCCAATGGTACTGTTGCAATCAGCACATCAAACTACGCCAGAAAAAGCCATGAAATCGATAGGTAAAAATGACATTCGAAAGACCATTTTTGACAGCTCAATTATGTATTTGCTGGAAGTGCAATTTTCTGTCAATATCGGTTATTTCCATCGAATTGGGCTGAATCAAGAAATACATTAAATCCATCCGATCCAATGGTACTGTTGCAATCAGCACGTCAAACTACGCCAGAAAAAGCCATAAAATCGATAAGCTCACTTATGTATGTGCTGGAAGTGCCATTTTAGGTCAATATTCGCTATTTCCATCAAATTGAGCTGAATCGAAAAATACATATATCCACCCGATCCAATGGTACCGTTGCAATCAGCACGTCAAAATACGCCAGAAAAAGCCATAAAATCGATAGGTAAAAACGATATTCAAAAGACCATTTTTGACGGCTTACTGATATGTGCAGTAAAAATGCATTTTTGGTCAATATTGGCTATTTCCATCAAATTGGGCTGAATAGAAAAATACATCAACTCCACCTGATCCAATCGTACCGTTGCAATCAGCATGTCAAACTAAGCCAGAAAAAGCCATAAAATCGTGGGTAAAAATGACATTCAATAGACCATTTTTGACGGCTCACTGATGTGTGCAGTGAAATTGCATTTTTGGTCAATATTGGCTATTTCCATCAAATTGGGCTGAATAGAAAAATACATCAAATCCACCCAATCCAATGGTACCGTTGCAATCAGCACATCAATCTACGCCGGGAAAAGCCATAAGATAGATAGGTAAAAATGACATTCAAAAGACCATTTTTGATGGTTTACTGATGTGAGCGGTGAAAATGCATTTTTGGTCAATATACGCTATTTCCATCAAATTGGGCTGAATCGGAAAATACATCGAATCCACCGAATCCAATTGTACTGTTGCAATCAGCACGTCAAACTACGCCAGAAAAAGCCATAAGATAGATAGGTAAAAATGACATTCAAAAGACCATCTTTGATGGCTTACTGATGTGAGCGGTGAAAATGCATTTTTGGTCAATATTGGCTATTTTCATCAAATTTGGCTGAATCGAAAAATACATCAAATCCACCCCAACCAATGGTACCGTTGCAATCAGCACGTGAAACTACGCAAGAAAAAGCCATAAAATCGATAGGTAAAAATGACGTTCAAAAAACCATTTTTGACGGCTTAATGATGTGTGCGGTAAAAATTCATTTTTCGTCAATATTGGTTATTTTCATCAAATTTGGCTGAATAGGAAAATACATCAAATCCACCCGATCCAATGGTACTGTTGCAATCAGCACGTAAAACCAAGCCAGAAAAAGCCATAAAATCGATAGGTAAAAATGACATTCAAAAGACCATTTTTGATGGCTCAATTATGTATTTGCTGGAAGTGTAATTTTCTGTCAATATTGGTTATTTCCATCAAATTGGGCTGAATCAAAAAATACATTAAATCCATCCGATCCAATGGTACTGTTGCAATCAGCACGTCAAACTACGCCAGAAAAAGCCATAAAATCGATAAGCTCACTTATGTATGTGCTGGAAGTGCCATTTTCAGTCAATATTTGCTATTTCCATCAAATTGAGCTGAATCAAAAAATACATACATCCACCCGATCCAATGGTACCGTTGCAATCAGCACGTCAAACTACGCCAGAAAAAGCCATAAAATCTATAGGTAAAAACGATATTCAAAAGACCATTTTTGACGGCTTACTGATGTGTGCAGTAAAAATGCATTTTTGGTCAATATTGGCTATTTCCATCAAATTGGGCTGAATCGAAAAATATATCAAATCCATCCAATCCAATGGTACCGTTGCAATCAGCACATCAATCTACGCCGGAAAAAGCCATAAGATAGATAGGTAAAAATGACATTCAAAAGACCATTTTTGATGGCTTACTGATGTGAGCGGTGAAAATGCATTTTTGGTCAATATTGGCTATTTCCATTAAATTGGGCTGTATCGAAAAATACATCAAATCCACCCGATCCAATTGTACCGTTGCAATAAGCACGTCAATCTACGCCAGAAAAGCCATAAAATAGATAGGTAAAAATGACATTCAAAAGACCATTTTTGATGGCTTACTGATATGAGCAGTGAAAATGCAGTTTTTGTTAATATTGGCTATTTCCATCAAATTGGGCTGAATCGAAAAATACATCGAATCCACCCGATCAAATGGTCATTTTGCAATCAGCATGGAAAACTACGCCAAAAATAGCCATGAAATCGATGGGTAAAAATGACATTCAAAAGACCATTTTTGATGGCTTACTGATGTGAGCAGTGAAAATGCATTTTCGGTCAATATTACCTATTTCCATCAAATTGGGCTGAATCGAAAAATACATCAAATCCACCCGATCCAATTGTACCGTTGCAATCAGCACGTCAATCTACGCCAGAAAAAGCCATAAAATCGATAGGTAAAAATGACATTCAAAGGACCATTTTTGACGGCTCACTAATGTATGTGCTGGAAGTGCCATTTTTCATCAATATTGGCTATTTCCATCAAATTTGGCTGAATCGAAAAAAACATCAAATCCACCCGATCCAATGGTACTGTTGCAATCAGCAAATCAAACCATGCCAGAAAAAGCCATAAAATCGATAGGTAAAAATGACATTCAAAAGACCATTTTTGACGGCTCACTTATGAATTTGCTGGAAGTGCAATTTCTGGTCAATATTGGTTATTTCCATCAAATTGGGCTGAATCAAAAAATACATTAAATCCACCCAATCCAATGGTACTGTTGCAATCAGCACGTCAAACTACGCCAGAAAAAGCCATAAAATCGATAAGCTCACTTATGTATTTGCTGGAAGTGCAATGTCTGGTCAATATTGGTTATTTCCATCAAATTGGGCTAAATCGAAATATACATCAACTCCACCTAATCCAATCGTACCGTTGAAATCAGCACGTCAAACTAAGCCAGAATAAGCCATAAAATCGATAGGTAAAAATGACATTCAATAGACCATTTTTGACGGCTCACTGATGTGTGCGGTGAGAATGCATTTTTGGTAAATATTGGCTATTTCCATCAAATTGGGCTTAATCGAAAAATACATCAAATCCACCCAATCCAATGGTACCGTTGCAATCAGCACGTCAATCTACGCCGGAAAAAGCCATAAGATAGATAGGTAAAAATGACATTCAAAAGACCATTTTTGATGGCTTACTGATGTGAGCGGTGAGAATGCATTTTTGGTCAATATTGGCTATTTCCATCAAATTGGGCTGTATCGAAAAATACATCAAATCCACCCGATCCAATTGTACAGTTGCAATCAGCACGTCAATCTACGCCAGAAAAAGCCATAAGATAGATAGATAAAAATGACATTCAAAAGACCATCTTTGATGGCTTACTGATCTGAGCAGTGAAAATGCATTTTTGGTCAATATTGGCTATTTTCATTAAATTTGGCTGAATCAAAATATACATCAAATCCACCCGATCCAATGGTATCGTTGCAATCCGCACGTCAAACTACGCAAGAAAAAGCCATAAAATCGATAGGTAAAAATGACATTCAAAAGACCATTTTTGACGGCTCACTGATGTGTGCAGTAAAAATTCATTTTTGGTCAATATTGGCTATTTTCATCAAATTGGGCCGAATCGAAAAATACATCAAATCCACCCGATCCAATTGTACCGTTGCAATCAGCACGTCAATCTACGCCAGAAAAAATCCATAAGATAGATAAGTAAAAATGACATTGAAAAGACCATTTTTGACGGCTTACTCTTGTGAGCAGTGAAAATGCATTTTTGGTCAATATTGGTTATTTCCATCAAATTGGGCTGAATCGAAAAATACATCGAATCCACCCAATCAAATGGTAATTTTGCAATCAGCATGGAAAACTACGCCAGGAATAGCCATGAAATCGATGGGTAAAAATGAAATACAAAAAACCATTCTTGACGGCTCACTGATGTGTGTAGTGAAAATGCATCCCTTGTCAATATTGGCTATTTTCATCAAATTGGGCTGAATCGAAAAATCCATCAAATCCACCCAATCCAATGGTACCGTTGCAATCACCACGTCAAAATACGCCAGAAAAAGCCATAAAATCAATAGGTAAAAATGACATTCAAACGACCATTTTTCACGGCTCACTCATGTATGTGTTGGAAGTGCCATTTTTGGTCAATATTGGCTATTTCCATCAAATTGGGCTGAATCGAAAAATACATCAAATCCACCCGATCCAATGGTACTGTTGCAATCAGCACGTCAAACTACGCCAGAAAAAGCCATAAAATCGATGGGTAAAAATGACATTCAAAAGACCATTTTTGATGGCTTACTGATGTGAGTGGTGAAAATGCATTTTTTGGTCAATATTGGCTATTTCCATCAAATTGGGCTGAATCGAAAAATACATCAAATCCACCCGATCCAATTGTACCGTTGCAATCAGAACGTCAATCTACGCCGGAAAAAGCCATAAGATAGATAGGTAAAAATGACATTCAAAAGACCATTTTTGATGGCTTACTGATGTGAGCGGTGAAAATGCATTTTTGGTCAATATTGGCTATTTCCATTAAATTGGGCTGTATCGAAAAATACATCAAATCCACCCGATCCAATTGTACCGTTGCAATAAGCACGTCAATCTACGCCAGAAAAGCCATAAGATAGATAGGTAAAAATGACATTCAAAAGACCATTTTTGATGGCTTACTGATATGAGCAGTGAAAATGCAGTTTTTGTTAATATTGGCTATTTCCATCAAATTGGGCTGAATCGAAAAATACATCGAATCCACCCGATCAAATGGTCATTTTGCAATCAGCATGGAAAACTACGCCAAAAATAGCCATGAAATCGATGGGTAAAAATGACATTCAAAAGACCATTTTTGATGGCTTACTGATGTGAGCAGTGAAAATGCATTTTCGGTCAATATTACCTATTTCCATCAAATTTGGCTGAATCGAAAAATACATCAAATCCACCCGATCCAATTGTACCGTTGCAATCAGCACGTCAATCTACGCCAGAAAAAGCCATAAAATCGATAGGTAAAAATGACATTCAAAGGACCATTTTTGACGGCTCACTAATGTATGTGCTGGAAGTGCCATTTTTCATCAATATTGGCTATTTCCATCAAATTTGGCTGAATCGAAAAAAACATCAAATCCACCCGATCCAATGGTACTGTTGCAATCAGCACATCAAACCATGCCAGAAAAAGCCATAAAATCGATAGGTAAAAATGACATTCAAAAGACCATTTTTGACGGCTCACTTATGAATTTGCTGGAAGTGCAATTTCTGGTCAATATTGGTTATTTCCATCAAATTGGGCTGAATCAAAAAATACATTAAATCCACCCAATCCAATGGTACTGTTGCAATCAGCACGTCAAACTACGCCAGAAAAAGCCATAAAATCGATAAGCTCACTTATGTATTTGCTGGAAGTGCAATGTCTGGTCAATATTGGTTATTTCCATCAAATTGGGCTAAATCGAAATATACATCAACTCCACCTAATCCAATCGTACCGTTGAAATCAGCACGTCAAACTAAGCCAGAATAAGCCATAAAATCGATAGGTAAAAATGACATTCAATAGACCATTTTTGACGGCTCACTGATGTGTGCGGTGAGAATGCATTTTTGGTAAATATTGGCTATTTCCATCAAATTGGGCTTAATCGAAAAATACATCAAATCCACCCAATCCAATGGTACCGTTGCAATCAGCACGTCAATCTACGCCGGAAAAAGCCATAAGATAGATAGGTAAAAATGACATTCAAAAGACCATTTTTGATGGCTTACTGATGTGAGCGGTGAGAATGCATTTTTGGTCAATATTGGCTATTTCCATCAAATTGGGCTGTATCGAAAAATACATCAAATCCACCCGATCCAATTGTACAGTTGCAATCAGCACGTCAATCTACGCCAGAAAAAGCCATAAGATAGATAGATAAAAATGACATTCAAAAGACCATCTTTGATGGCTTACTGATCTGAGCAGTGAAAATGCATTTTTGGTCAATATTGGCTATTTTCATTAAATTTGGCTGAATCAAAATATACATCAAATCCACCCGATCCAATGGTATCGTTGCAATCCGCACGTCAAACTACGCAAGAAAAAGCCATGAAATCGATAGGTAAAAATGACATTCAAAAGACCATTTTTGACGGCTCACTGATGTGTGCAGTAAAAATTCATTTTTGGTCAATATTGGCTATTTTCATCAAATTGGGCCGAATCGAAAAATACATCAAATCCACCCGATCCAATTGTACCGTTGCAATCAGCACGTCAATCTACGCCAGAAAAAATCCATAAGATAGATAAGTAAAAATGACATTGAAAAGACCATTTTTGACGGCTTACTCATGTGAGCAGTGAAAATGCATTTTTGGTCAATATTGGTTATTTCCATCAAATTGGGCTGAATCGAAAAATACATCAAATCCACCCAATCAAATGGTAATTTTGCAATCAGCATGGAAAACTACGCCAGGAATAGCCATGAAATCGATGGGTAAAAATGAAATACAAAAAACCATTCTTGACGGCTCACTGATGTGTGTAGTGAAAATGCATCCCTTGTCAATATTGGCTATTTTCATCAAATTGGGCTGAATCGAAAAATCCATCAAATCCACCCAATCCAATGGTACCGTTGCAATCACCACGTCAAAATACGCCAGAAAAAGCCATAAAATCAATAGGTAAAAATGACATTCAAACGACCATTTTTCACGGCTCACTCATGTATGTGTTGGAAGTGCCATTTTTGGTCAATATTGGCTATTTCCATCAAATTGGGCTGAATCGAAAAATACATCAAATCCACCCGATCCAATGGTACTGTTGCAATCAGCACGTCAAACTACGCCAGAAAAAGCCATAAAATCGATGGGTAAAAATGACATTCAAAAGACCATTTTTGATGGCTTACTGATGTGAGTGGTGAAAATGCATTTTTTGGTCAATATTGGCTATTTCCATCAAATTGGGCTGAATCGAAAAATACATCAAATCCACCCGATCCAATTGTACCGTTGCAATCAGAACGTCAATCTACGCCGGAAAAAGCCATAAGATAGATAGGTAAAAATAACATTCAAAAGACCATTTTTGATGGCTTACTGATGTGAGCGGTGAAAATGCATTTTTGGTCAATATTGGCTATTTTCATCAAATTAGGCTGAATTGAAAAATACATCAAATCCACCCGATCCAATGGTACCGTTGCAATCAGCACGTCAAACTACGCCAGAAAAAGCCATAAAATCGATAGGTAAAAATGACATTCAAAAGACCATTTTTGACGGCTCACTTATAAATTTGCTGGAAGTGCAATTTCTGGTCAATATTGGTTATTTCCATCAAATTGGGCTGAATCGAAAAATACATCAAATCCACCCGATCCTATGCTACCGTTGCAATCAGCACATCAAACTACGCCAGAAAAAGCCATAAAATTGACAGGTAAAAACGACATCCAAAAGACCATTTTTGACGGCTTACTGATATGTGCAGTGAAAATGCATTTTTGGTCAATATCGGCTATTTCCATCAAATTGGGCTGAATCGAAAAATACATCAACTCCACCTGATGCAATCGTACCGTTGCAATCAGCACGTCAAACTAATCCAGAAAAAGCCATAAAATCGATAGGTAAAAATGACATTCAATGGACCATTTTTGACGGCTCACTGATGTGTGCAGTGAAAATGCATTTTTGGTCAATATTGGCTATTTCCATCAAATTGGGCTGAATTGAAAAATACATCAAATCCACCCAATCCAATGGTACCGTTGCAATCAGCACGTCAATCTACGCCGGAAAAAGCCATAAGATAGATAGGTAAAAATGACATTCAAAAGACCGTTTTTGACGGCTTACTGATGTGAGCAGTGAAAATGCATTTTTGGTCAATATTGGTTATTTCCATCAAATTGGGATGAATCGAAAAATACATCAAATCCACCCGATCCAATTGTACCGTTGCAATCAGCACGTCAATCTACGCCAGAAAAAGCCATAAGATAGATAGGTAAAAATGACATTCAAAAGACCATTTTTGATGGCTTACTGATGTGAGCGGTGAAAATGCATTTTTGGTCAATATTGGGTAGATCCATCAAATTGGGCTGAATCGAAAAATACATCAAATCCACCCAATCCAATGGTACCGTTGCAATCAACACGTATAAACTACGCCTGAAAAAGCAATTAAATCAATAAGTAAAAATGACATTCAGAAGACCATTTTTGATGGCTTACTGATATGAGTGGTAAAAATGTATTTTCGGTCAATATTCGCTATTTCTATCAAATTGGGCTTAGTTTAAAAAAACATCAAATCCACCCGATCCAATGGTACCGTTGCAATCAGCACGTCAAACTACGCCAGAAAAAGCCATAAAATTGATAGGTAAAAATGACATTCAAAACACCATTTTTGACGGCTCACTGATGTGTGCAGTAAAAATGCATTTTCGGTCAATATTGGCTATTTCCATCAAATTGGACTGAATTGAAAAATACATCAAATCCACCCGATCCAATGGTACTGTTGCAATCAGCACGTCAAACTACGCCAGAAAATGCCATAAAATCGATATGTAAAAATGACATTCAAAAGACCATTTTTGCCGGCTTACTGATGTGTGCAGTAAAAATGCAATTTTGGTCAATATCGGCTTTTTTCCATCAAATTGGGCTGAATCAAAAAATACATCAAATCCACCCGATCCAATGGTACTGTTGCAATCAACACGTCAAACTACGCCAGAAAAAGCCATAAGATCAATAGGTAAAAATGACATTCAAACGACTATTTTTGACGGCTAACTTATATATTTACTGGAAGTGCAATTTTCGGTCAATATTGGCTATCTTCATCGAATTGGGCTGAATCGGAAAATACATCAAATCCACCCGATCCAATGGTACCGTTGCAATCAGCACGTCAAACAACACCAGAAAAAGCCATAAAATCGATAGGTAAAAATGACATTCAAAAGACCATTTTTGACGGCTTACTGATGTGTGCGGTAAAAATGCATTTTCGGTCAATATTGGCTATTTCCATCAAATTTGGCTGATTCGAAAAATACATTAAATCCACCTTATCCAATGGCACTGTTGCAATCAGCACGTCAAACTACGCCAGAAAAAGCCATTAAATCAATAGGTAAAAATGACATTCAAAAGACCATTTTTGACGGCTTACTGATGTAAGCAGTAAAAATGCATTCTTGGTCAATAGTGGCTATTCCCATTATTTTTAGCTGAATCGAAAAATACATCAAATCCACCCGATCCAATGGTACCGTTGCAATCAGCACGTCAAACTACGCCAGAAAAAAGCATAAAATAGATAGGTTGAAATGACATTCAAAAGACAACTTTTGACGGCTTACTGATGTGTGCAGTGAAAATGCATTCCTGGTCAATATTGGCTATATCCATCAAATTTGGCTGAATCGAAAAATACATGAAATCCACCCAATCCAATGGTACCGTTGCAATCAACACGTCAAACTAGGCCTGAAAAAGCCATTAAATCAATAGGTAAAAATGACATTCAAAAGACCATTTTTGACGGCTTACTGATGTGTGCAGTGAAAATGCATTTTTGGTCAATATTGGCTATTTCCATCAAATTGGGCTGAATCGAAAAATACATCAAATCCACCCGATCCAATGGTACTTGTTCAATCAACACGACAAACTACTCCAGAAAAAGCCATAAGATCAATAGGTAAAAATAACATTGAAAAGACCATTTTTGACGGCTCACTTATATATTTACTGGAAGTGCATTTTCCGGTCAATATTGGCTATCTTCATCAAATCGGGCTGAATCGAAAAATACATCAAATCCACATGATGCAATGGTACCGTTGCAATCAGAACGTCAAACTACGCCAGAAAAATCAATAAAATCGATAGGTAAAAATGACATTCAAAATACAATTTTTGAAGGCTTACTGATGTGTGCAGTGAAAATTCATTTTTGGTCAATATTGGCTATTTCCATCAAATTGGGCTGATTCGAAAAATACATCAAATCCACCCGATCAAATGGTACTGTTGCAATCAGCGTGTCAAACTACGCCAGAAAAAGCCATAGATTCGATAGGTAAAAAAGAAATACAAAAGACCATCTTAGTCGGCTCATTTATGTATTTGCTGGAAGTTTCATTTTTGGTCAATATTGGCTATGTACATCAAATTGGGCTGAATTGAAAAATACAACAAATCCACCCTATCCAATGGTACCGTTGCAATCAGCACGTCAAACTACGCCAGAAAAAGCCATAAAATCGGTAGGTAAAAATGACATTCAAAAGACCATTTTTGACGGCTCACTTATGTATGTGCAGTGAAAATGCATTTTCAGTCAATATTAGCTATTTCTGTCAAATTGGGCTGTATCCAAAAATACATCAAATTCACCCGATCCAATGGTACTGTTGCAATCAGCGAATCTAACTACGCTGGAAAAAGCCATAAAATCGATACGTAAAAATGACACACGAAAGACCATTTTTGATGGCTCACTTATGTATGTGCTGTAAGTGCCATTTTTGGTCAATATTGGCTATTTCCATCAAATTGGGCTGAATCGAAAAATACATCAAATCCACCCGATCCAATGGTACCGTTGCAATCAGCATGTCAAACTACGCCAGAAAAAGCCAGAAAATCGATAGGTAAAAATGACATTCATAGGACCATTTTTGACGGCTCACGTATGTATGTGCTGGAAGTGCCATTTTTTGGTCAATATTGGCTATTTCCATCAAATTGGGCTGAATCGAAAAATACATCAAATCCAACCGATCCAATCGTACTGTTGCAATCAGCACGTCAAACTACGCCAGAAAAAGCCATAAAATCGATATGTAAAAATGACATTTAAAAGACGATTTTTGACAGCTCACTCATGTATTTGCTGGAAGTGCAATTTCTGGTCAATATTGGTTATTTCCATCAAATTGGGCTGAATTGAAAAATACATCAAATCCACCCTATCCAATGGTACTGTTGCAATTAGCACGTCAAACTACGCCAGAAAAAGCCATAAAATCGGTAGGTAAAAATGACATTCAAAAGACCATTTTTGACGGCTCACTTATGTATGTGCAGTGAAAATGCATTTTCAGTCAATATTAGCTTATTCTGTCAAATTGGGCTGAATCGAAAAATACATCAAATCCACCCTATCCAATGGTACCGTTGCAATCAGCACGTCAAACTACGCCAGAAAAAGCCATAAAATCGATGGGTAAAAATGACATTCAAAAGACCATTTTGACGGCTCACTTATGTATTTGCTGGAAGTGCAATTTTTGTCAATATTGGCTTTTTTCATCAAATTGGGCTGAATCGAAAAATACATCAAATCCACCCGATCCAATGGTATCGTTGCAATCAGCACGTCAAACTACGCCAGAAAAAGCCATAAAATCGATAAGTAAAAATGACATTCAAAAGACCACTTTTGACGGCTTACTGATGTGTGCAGTGAAAATGCATTTTCAGTCAATATTAGCTATTTCTGTCAAATTGGGCTGAATCGAAAAATACATCAAATCCACCCGATCCAATAGTACTGTTGCAATCAGCACGTCAAACTACGCCAGAAAAAACCATAAAATCGATAGGTAAAAATGACATTCAAAAGACCAGTTTTGACGGCTCACGTATGTATGTGCAGTGAAAATGCATTTTCAGTCAATATTAGCTATTTCTGTGAAATTGGGCTGAATCAAAAATACATCAAATCCAGCGATCCAATGGTACTGTTGCAATAAGCACTTCTAACTACGCCGGAAAAAGCCATAAAATCGATAGGTAAAAATGACATTCAAAAGACCACTTTTGACGGCTCACTTATGTATTTGCTGGAAGTGCCATTTTTTGTTCAATATTGGCTATTTCCATCAAATTGGGCTGAGTCGTAAAATACATCAAATCCACCCGATGCAATGGTACCGTTGCAATCAGCATGTCAAACCACGCCAGAAAATACCATAAAATCGATAGGTAAAAATGAGATTCAAAAGACCATTTTTGATGGCTGACTTATGTATGTGCTGGAAGTGCCATTTTCAGTCAATATTGGCTATTTCCATCAAATTGGGCTGAATCGAAAAATACATCAAATCCACCCTTTCCAATGGTACCGTTGCAATCAGCACGTCAAACTACGCCAGAAAAAGCCATAAAATCGATAGGTAAGAATGACATTCAAAAGACCATTTTTGACGGCTCACTTATGTATGTGCAGTGAAATTCAATTTTCAGTCAATATTAGCTATTCCTGTCAAATCGGGCTGAATCGAAAAATACATCAAATCCACCCGATCCAATGGTACCGTTGCAATCAGCACGTCAAACTACGCCAAAAAAGCCATAAAATCGATGGGTAAAAATGACATTCAAAAGACCATTTTTGACTGCTCACTTATGTATTTGCTGGAAGTGCCATTTTTGTCAATATTGGCTTTTTCATCAAATTGGGCTGAATCGGAAAATACATCAAATCCACCCGATCCAATGGTACCGTTGCAATCAGCATGTTTAACTACGCCAGAAAAAGCCATAAAATCGATAGGTAATAACGACATTCAAAAGACCATTTTTGACGGCTCACTGATGTGTGCAGTAAGAATGCATTTTCAGTCAATATTAGCTATTTCTGTCAAATTGGGCTGAATCGAAAAATACATCAAATCCACCCGATCCAATAGTACTGTTGCAATCAGCACGTCAAACTACGCCAGAAAAAGCCATAGAATCGATAGGTAAAAATGACATTCAAAAGACCACTTTTGACGGCTCACTTATGTATGTGCAGTGAAAATGCATTTTCAGTCAATATTGGCTATTTCCATCAAAATGGGCTGAATCGAAAAATACATCAAATCTATCCGATCCAATGGTACCGTTGCAATCAGCACGTCAAACTACGCCAGAAAAAGCCATAAAATCGATAGGTAAAAATGACATTCAAAAGACCATTTTTGATGGCTTACTTATGTATGTCCTGGAAGTGCCATTTTCAGTCAATATTGGCTATTTCCATTAAATTGGGCTGAATCGGAAAATACATCAAATCCACCCTTTTCAATGGTACCGTTGCAATCAGCACGTCAAACTACGCCAGAAAAAGCCATAAAATCGATAGGTAAGAATGACATTTAAAAGACCATTTCTGACGGCTCACTTATGTATTTGCTGGAAGTGCAATTTCTGGTCTATATTGGTTATTTCCATCAAATTGGGCTGAATTGAAAAATACATCAAATTCACCCTATCGAATGGTACCGTTGCAATCTGCACGTCAAACTATGCCAGAAAATGCCATAAAATAGATAGGTAAGAATGACATTCAAAAGACCTTTTTTGACGGCTCACTTATGTATGTGCAGTGAAAATGCATTTTCAGTCAATATTAGCAATTTCTGTCAAATTGGGCTGAATCGAAAAATACATCAAATCCACCCGATCCAATGGTACCGTTGCAATCAGCACGTCAAACTACGCCAGAAAAAGCCATAAAATCGATGGGTAAAAATGACAATCAAAAGACCATTTTTGACGGCTCACTTATGTATTTGCTGGAAGTGCATTTTTTGTCAATATTGGCTTTTTTCATCAAATTGGGCTGAATCAAAAAATACATCAAATCCACCCGATCCAATGGTACCATTGCAATCAGCACGTCAAACTACGCCAGAAAAAGCCATAAAATCGATAGGTAAAAATGACATTGAAAAGACCATTTTTGATGGCTCACTTATGTATGTGCTGGAAGTGCCATTTTCAGTCAATATTGGCTATTTCCATCAAATTGGGCTGAATCAAAAAATACATCAAATCTACACGATCCAATAGTACTGTTGCAATCAGCACGTCAAACTACGCCAGAAAAAGCCATAGAATCGATATGTAAATATGACATTCAAAAGACCATTTTTGCCGGTTCACTGATGTGTGCAGTAAAAATGCATTTTTGGTCAATATTGGCTATTTCAATCAAATTGGGCTGAATCTAAAAATACATCAAATCCACCCGATCCAATGGTACTGTTACAATCAACACGTCAAACTACGCCAGAAAAAGCCATAAGATCAATAGATAAAAATGACATTCAAAAGACCATTTTTGACGGCTCACTTTTGTATGTGCTGGAAGTGCCATTTTTGGTCAATATTGGCTATTTCCATCAAATTGGGCTTAATCAAAAAATCCATCAAATCCACCCAATTAAATGGTACCGTTGCAATCAGCACGTCAATCTACGCCAGAATAAGCCATAAAATCGATAGGTAAATATGACACTCAAAAAACCATTTTTGCCGGTTCACTGCTGTGTGCAGTGGAAATGCATTTTTGGTCAATATTGGCTATTTCCATCAAATTGGTCTGAATCGAAAAATACATCAAATCCACCTGATCCAATGGTACTGTTGCAATCAACACGTCAAACTACGCCAGAAAAAGCCATAAGATCAATAGGTAAAAATGACATTCAAAAGACCACTTTTGACGGCTCACTTATGTATGTGATGTAAGTGCCATTTTTTGTTCAATATTGGCTATTTCCATCAAATTGGGCTGAATCGTAAAATACATCAAATCCACCCGATCCAATGGTACCGTTGCAATCAGCATGTCAAACTACGCCAGAAAATACCATAAAATCGATAGGTAAAAATGAGATTCAAAAGACCACTTTTGACGGCTCACTTATGTATTTGCTGGAAGTGCAATTTCTGGTCAATATTGGCTATTTCCATCAAAATGGGCTGAATCGAAAAATACATCAAATCCATCCGATCCAATGGTACCGTTGCAATCAGCACGTCAAACTACGCAAGAAAATGCCATAAAATCGATAGGTAAAAATGACATTCAAAAGACCATTTTTGATGGCTTACTTATGTATTTGCTGGAAGTGCAATTTTTGTCAATATTGGCTTTTTCATCAAATTGGGCTGAATCAAAAAATACATCAAATCCACCCGTTCCAATGGTACCGTTGCAATCAGCATGTTTAACTACGCCAGAAAAAGCCATAAAATCGATAGGTAAAAACGACATTCAAAGGACCATTTTTGACGGCTCACTGATGTGTGCAGTAATAATGCATTTTCAGTCAATATTAGCTATTTCTGTCAAATTGGGCTGAATCTAAAATACATCAAATCCACCCGATCCAATAGTACTGTTGCAATCAGCACGTCAAACTACGCCAGAAAAAGCCATAGAATCGATAGGTAAAAATGACATTCAAAAGACCACTTTTGACGGCTCACTTATGTATTTGCTGGAAGTGCAATTTCTGGTCAATATTGGCTATTTCCATCAAAATGGGCTGAATCGAAAAATACATCAAATCCATCCGATCCAATGGTACCGTTGCAATCAGCACGTCAAAGTACGCCAGAAAATGCCATAAAATCGATAGGTAAAAATGACATTCAAAAGACAATTTTTGATGGCTTACTTATGTATGTCCTGGAAGTGCCATTTTCAGTCAATATTGGCTATTTCCATTAAATTGGGCTGAATCGAAAAATACATCAAATCCACCCTTTTCAATGGTACCGTTGCAATCAGCACGTCAAACTACGCCAGAAAAAGCCATAAAATCGATAGGTAAGAATGACATTCAAAAGACCATTTTTGACGGCTCACTTATGTATGTGCAGTGAAAATGCATTTTCAGTATATATTAGCTATTTCTGTCAAATTGGGCTGAATCGAAAAATACATCAAATCCACCCGATCCAATGGTACCGTTGCAATCAGCACGTCAAACTACGCCAGAAAAAGCCATAAAATCGATAGGTAAGAATGACATTCAAAAGACCATTTTTGACGGCTCACTTATGTATGTGCAGTGAAAATGCATTTTCAGTCAATATTAGCTATTTCTGTCAAATTGGGCTGAATCGAAAAATACATCAAATCCACCCGATCCAATGGTACCGTTGCAATCAGCACGTCAAACTACGCCAGAAAAAGCCATAAAATCGATAGGTAAAAATGACATTGAAAAGACCATTTTTGATGACTCACTTATGTATTTGCTGGAAGTGCCATTTTCAGTCAATATTGGCTATTTCCATCAAATTGGGCTGAATCGAAAAATACATCAAATCCACCTGATCCAATAGTACTGTTGCAATCAGCACGTCAAACTACGCCAGAAAAAGCCAAAAAATCGATAGGTAAAAATGACATTCAAAAGACCACTTTTGACGGCTCACTTATGTATGTGCAGTGAAAATGCATTTTCAGTCAATATTGGCTATTTCTGTTAAATTGGGCTGAATCGAAAAATACATCAAATCCACCCGATCCAATGGTACCGTTGCAATCAGCACGTCAAACTACGCCAGAAAAAGCCATAAAATTGATATGTAAATATGACATTCAAAAGACCATTTTTGCCGGTTCACTGATGTGTGCAGTAAAAATGCATTTTTGGTCAATATTGGCTATTTCAATCAAATTGGGCTGAATCTAAAAATACATCATATCCACCCGATCCAATGGTACTGTTACAATCAACACGTCAAACTACGCCAGAAAAAGCCATAAGATCAATAGATAAAAATGACATTCAAAAGACCATTCTTGACGGCTCACTTTTGTATGTGCTGGAAGTGCCATTTTTGGTCAATATTGGCTATTTCCATCAAATTGGGCTTAATCAAAAAATCCATCAAATCCACCCAATTAAATGGTACCGTTGCAATCAGCACGTCAATCTACGCCAGAATAAGCCATAAAATCGATAGGTAAATATGACACTCAAAAAACCATTTTTGCCGGTTCACTGATGTGTGCAGTGGAAATGCATTTTTGGTCAATATTGGCTATTTCCATCAAATTGGTCTGAATCGAAAAATACATCAAATCCACCTGATCCAATGGTACTGTTGCAATCAACACGTCAAACTACGCCAGAAAAAGCCATAAGATCAATGGGTAAAAATGACATTCAAAAGACCACTTTTGACGGCTCACTTATGTATTTGCTGGAAGTGCAATTTCTGGTCAATATTGGCTATTTCCATCAAATTGGGCTGAATCGTAAAATACATCAAATCCACCCGATCCAATGGTACCGTTGCAATCAGCATGTCAAACTACGCCAGAAAATACCATAAAATCGATAGGTAAAAATGAGATTCAAAAGACCACTTTTGACGGCTCACTTATGTATTTGCTGGAAGTGCAATTTCTGGTCAATATTGGCTATTTCCATCAAAATGGGCTGAATCGAAAAATACATCAAATCCATCCGATCCAATGGTACCGTTGCAATCAGCACGTCAAACTACGCAAGAAAATGCCATAAAATCGATAGGTAAAAATGACATTCAAAAGACCATTTTTGATGGCTTACTTATGTATTTGCTGGAAGTGCAATTTTTGTCAATATTGGCTTTTTCATCAAATTGGGCTGAATCAAAAAATACATCAAATCCACCCGTTCCAATGGTACCGTTGCAATCAGCATGTTTAACTACGCCAGAAAAAGCCATAAAATCGATAGGTAAAAACGACATTCAAAGGACCATTTTTGACGGCTCACTGATGTGTGCAGTAAGAATGCATTTTCAGTCAATATTAGCTATTTCTGTCAAATTGGGCTGAATCGAAAAATACATCAAATCCACCCGATCCAATAGTACTGTTGCAATCAGCACGTCAAACTACGCCAGAAAAAGCCATAGAATCGATAGGTAAAAATGACATTCAAAAGACCACTTTTGACGGCTCACTTATGTATTTGCTGGAAGTGCAATTTCTGGTCAATATTGGTTATTTCCATCAAAATGGGCTGAATCGAAAAATACATCAAATCCATCCGATCCAATGGTACCGTTGCAATCAGCACGTCAAACTACGCCAGAAAATGCCATAAAATCGATAGGTAAAAATGACATTCAAAAGACCATTTTTGATGGCTTACTTATGTATGTCCTGGAAGTGCCATTTTCAGTCAATATTGGCTATTTCCATTAAATTGGGCTGAATCGAAAAATACATCAAATCCACCCTTTTCAATGGTACCGTTGCAATCAGCACGTCAAACTACGCCAGAAAAAGCCATAAAATCGATAGGTAAAAATGACATTCAAAAGACCATTTTTGACGGCTCACTTATGTATGTGCAGTGAAAATGCATTTTCAGTATATATTAGCTATTTCTGTCAAATTGGGCTGAATCGAAAAATACATCAAATCCACCCGATCCAATGGTACCGTTGCAATCAGCACGTCAAACTACGCCAGAAAAAGCCATAAAATCGATAGGTAAGAATGACATTCAAAAGACCATTTTTGACGGCTCACTTATGTATGTGCAGTGAAAATGCATTTTCAGTCAATATTAGCTATTTCTGTCAAATTGGGCTGAATCGAAAAATACATCAAATCCACCCAATCCAATGGTACCGTTGCAATCAGCACGTCAAACTACGCCAGAAAAAGCCATAAAATCGATAGGTAAAAATGACATTCAAAAGACCACTTTTGACGGCTCACTTATGTATGTGCAGTGAAAATGCATTTTCAGTCAATATTGGCTATTTCTGTTAAATTGGGCTGAATCGAAAAATACATCAAATCCACCCGATCCAATGGTACCGTTGCAATCAGCACGTCAAACTACGCCAGAAAAAGCCATAAAATTGATATGTAAATATGACATTCAAAAGACCATTTTTGCCGGTTCACTGATGTGTGCAGTAAAAATGCATTTTTGGTCAATATTGGCTATTTCAATCAAATTGGGCTGAATCTAAAAATACATCATATCCACCCGATCCAATGGTACTGTTACAATCAACACGTCAAACTACGCCAGAAAAAGCCATAAGATCAATAGATAAAAATGACATTCAAAAGACCATTTTTGACGGCTCACTTTTGTATGTGCTGGAAGTGCCATTTTTGGTCAATATTGGCTATTTCCATCAAATTGGGCTTAATCAAAAAATCCATCAAATCCACCCAATTAAATGGTACCGTTGCAATCAGCACGTCAATCTACGCCAGAATAAGCCATAAAATCGATAGGTAAATATGAAACTCAAAAAACCATTTTTGCCGGTTCACTGATGTGTGCAGTGAAAATGCATTTTTCGTCAATATTGGCTATTTCCATCAAATTGGTCTGAATCGAAAAATACATCAAATCCACCTGATCCAATGGTACTGTTGCAATCAACACGTCAAACTACGCCAGAAAAAGCCATAAGATCAATAGGTAAAAATGACATTCAAAAGACCATTTTTGACAGCTCACTTATGTATGTCCTGGAAGTGCCATTTTTGGTCAATATTGGCTATTTCCATCAAATTGGGCTGAATCGAAAAATATATCAAATCCACCCAATCCAATAGTACCGTTGCAATCAGCACGTCAATCTACGCCGGAATAAGCCATAAAATCGATAGGTAAATATGACACTCAAAAAACCATTTTTGCCGGTTCACTGATGTGTGCAGTGAAAATGCATTTTTGGTCAATATTGGCTATTTCCATCAAATTGGTCTGAATCGAAAAATACATCAAATCCACCCGATCCAATGGTAGCGTTGCAATCAGCACGTCAAACTAAACCAGAAAAAGCCATAAAATCGATAGGTAAAAATGACATTCAATAGACCATTTTTGACGGCTCACTGATGTGTGCAGTGAAAATGCATTTTTGGTCAATATTGGCTATTTCCATCAAATTGGGCTGAATTGAAAAATACATCAAATCCACCCAATCCAATGGTACCGTTGCAATCAGCACGTCAATCTACGCCGGAAAAAGCCATAAGATAGATAGGTAAAAATGACATTCAAAAGACCATTTTTGACGGCTTACTGATGTGAGCAGTGAAAATGCATTTTTGGTCAATATTGGTTATTTCCATCAAATTGGGCTGAATCGAAAAATATATCAAATCCACCCGATCCAATGGTACTGTTGCAATCAGCATGTTTATAAAGGCCAGAAAAAGCCATAAAATCGATAGGTAAAAACGACATTCAAAAGACCATTTTTGACGGCTCACTGATGTGTGCAGTAAGAATGCATTTTTGGTCAATAATGGCTATTTCCATCAAATTGGGCTGAATCGAAAAATCCATCAAATCCAACCGATCCAATGGTACCGTTGCAATCAGCACGTCAAACTACGCCAGAAAAAGCCATAAAATCGAAAGGTAAAAATGACATTCAAAAGACCACTTTTGACGGCTCACTTATGTATTTGCTGGAAGGGCAATTTCTGGTCAATATTGGCTATTTCCATCAAATTGGGCTGTATCGAAAAATACATCAAATCCACCCGATCCAATGGTACCGTTGCAATCAGCACGTCAAACTACGCCAGAAAATGCCATAAAATTGATAAGTAAAAATGACATTGAAAAGACCATTTTTGATGGCTCACTTATGTATGTGCTGGAAGTGCCATTTTCATTCAATATTGGCTATTTCCATCAAATTGGGCTGAATCGAAAAATACATCAAATCCACCCTTTTCAATGGTACCGTTGCAATCAGCACGTCAAACTACGCCAGAAAAAGCCATAAAATCGATAGGTAAGAATGACATTCAAAAGACCACTTTTGACGGCTCACTTATGTATGTGCAGTGAAAATGCATTTTCAGTCAATATTAGCTATTTCTGTCAAATTGGGCTGAATTGAAAAATACATCAAATCCACCCGATCAAATGGTACCGTTGCAATCAGCACGTCAAACTACGCCAGAAAAAGCCATAAAATTGATGGGTAAAAATGACATTCAAAAGACCATTTTTGACGGCTCACTTATGTATTTGCTGGAAGTGCAATTTTTGTCAATATTGGCTTTTTCATCAAATTGGGCTGAATCGAAAAATACATCAAATCCACCCAATCCAATGGTACTGTTGCAATCATCATGTCGAACTACGCCAGAAAAAGCCATAAAATCGATAGGTAAAAATGACATTCAAAAGACCATTTTTGCCGGCTTACTGATGTGTGCGGTAAAAATGCATTCTTGGTCAATATTGGCTATTTCCATCAAATTGGGCTGAATTGAAAAATACATCAAATCACACCGATCCAATGGTACCGTTGCAATCAGCACGTCAAACTACGCCGGAAAAAGCCATAAAATTGATATGTAAATATGACATTCAAAAGACCATTTTTGCCAGTTGACTGATGTGTGCAGTAAAAATGCATTTTTGGTCAATATTGGCTATTTCAATCAAATTGGGCTGAATCTAAAAATACATCAAATCCACCCGATCCAATGGTACTGTTGCAATCAACACGTCAAACTACGCCAGAAAAAGCCATGAGATCAATAGATAAAAATGACATTCAAAAGACCATTTTTGAGGGCTCACTTTTGTATGTGCTGGAAGTGCCATTTTTGATCAATATTGGCTATTTCCATCAAATTGGGCTTAATCGAAAAATACATCAAATCCACCCAGTACAATGGTATTGTTGCAATCAGCTCGTCAAACTACGCCAGAAAAAGCCATAAAATCGATAGGTAAAAATGATATTAAAAAGACCATTTTTGCCGGGTTACTGATGTGTGCTGTAAAAATTCATTTTTGGTCAATATTGGCTATTTCCATCAAATTGGGCTGAATTGAAAAATACATCAAATCACACCGATCCAATGGTACCGTTGCAATCAGCACGTCAAACTACGCCAGAAAAAGCCATAAAATCGATAGGTAAAAATGATATTAAAAAGACCATTTTTGCCGGGTTACTGATATGTGCTGTAAAAATTCATTTTTGGTCAATATTGGCTATTTCCATCAAATTTGGCTGAATCAAAAAATCCATCAAATCCACCCGATCCAATGGTACTGTTGCAATCAGCACGTCAAACTACGCCAGAAAAAGCCATAAAATCGATAGGTAAAAATGACATTCAAAAGACCATTTTTGACAGCTCACTTATGTATTTGCTGGAAGTGCAATTTCTGGTCAAGATTGGTTATTTCCATCGAATTGGGCTAAATCGAAAAATACATTAAATCAACCCTATCCAATGGTACCTTTGCAAGCAGCACGTCAAAATACGCCAGAAAAAGCCATAAAATCGATAGATAAAAATGACATTGAAAAGACCATTTTTGATGGCTCACTTATGTATTCTGGAAGTGCCATTTTTTGGTCAATATTGGCTATTTCCATCAAATTGGGCTGAATTGAAAAATACATCAAATCCACCCGATCCAATGGTACAGTTGCAATCAGCACGTCAAACTACGCCAGAAAAAGCCATAAAATCGATAGGTAAAAATGACATTTAAAAGACGATTTTTGACGGCTCACTTATGTATTTGCTGGAAGTGCAATTTCTGGTCAATATTGGTTATTTCCATCAAATTGGGCTAAATCGAAAAATACATCAAATCAACCCTATCCAATGGTACCTTTGCAAGCAGCACGTCAAACTACGCCAGAAAAAGCCATAAAATCGATAGGTAAAAATGACATTAAAAGACCATTTTTGATGGCTCACTTATGTATTCTGGAAGTGCCATTTTTTGGTCAATATTGGCTATTTCCATCAAATTGGGCTGAATTGAAAAATACATCAAATCCACCCGATCCAATGGTACTGTTGCAATCAGCATGTTTAACTACGCCAGAAAAAGCCATAAAATCGATAGGTAAAAATGACATTTAAAAGACGATTTTTGACGGCTCACTTATGTATTTGCTGGAAGTGCAATTTCTGGTCAATATTGGTTATTTCCATCAAATTGGGCTGAATTGAAAAATACATCAAATCCACCCTATCAAATGGTACCGTTGCAATCAGCACGTCAAACTACGCCAGAAAAAGCAATAAAATCGGTAGGTGAAAATAACATTCAAAAGATCATTTTTTTGTCGGCTCACTTATGTATGTGCAGTGAAAATGCATTTTCAGTCAATATTAGCTATTTCTGTCAAATTGGGCTGAATCGAAAAATACATCAAATCCAACCAATCCAATAGTACTGTTGCAATCAACACGTCAAACTAAGCCAGAAAAAGCCATAGAATTGATGGGTAAAAATGACATTCAAAAGACCACTTTTGATGGCTCACTTATGTATGTGCTGGAAGTGCCATTTTCAGTCAATATTGGCTATTTCCATCAAATTGGGCTGAATCGAAAAATACATCAAATCCACCCGATCCAATGGTACCGTTGCAATCAGCACGTCAAACTACGCCAGAAAAAGCCAAAAAATTGATAGGTAAGAATGACATTCAAAAGACCACTTTTGACGGCTCACTTATGTATGTGCAGTGAAAATGCATTTTCAGTCAATATTAGCTATTTCTGTCAAATTGGGCTGAATCAAAAAATACATCAAATCCACCCGATCCAATGGTACCGTTGCAATCAGCACGTCAAACTACGCCAGAAAAAGCCATAAAATCGATAGGTAAAAATGACATTGAAAAGACCATTTTTGATGGCTCACTTATATATGTGCTGGAAGTGCCATTTTCAGTCAATATTGGCTATTTCCATCAAATTGGGCTGAATTGAAAAATACATCAAATCCACCCGATCCAATAGTACTGTTGCAATCAGCACGTCAAACTACGCCAGAAAATGCCATAAAATCGATAGGTAAAAATGACATTCAAAAGACCATTTTTGATGGCTCACTTATGTAGAAGCTGGAAGTGCCATTTTCAGTCAATATTGGCTATTTCCATCAAATTCGGCTGAATCGAAAAATACATCAAATCCACCCTTTCCAATGGTACCATTGCAATCAGCACGTCAATCTACGCCAGAAAAAGCCATAAAATAGATAGGTAAGAATGACATTCAAAAGACCATTTTTGACGGCTCACTTATGTATGTGCAGTGAAAATGCATTTTCAGTCAATATTAGCTATTTCTGTCAAATTGGGCTGAATCGAAAAATACATCAAATCCACCCGATCCAATGGTACCGTTGCAATCAGCACGTCAAACTACGCCAGAAAAAGCCATAAAATCGATGGGTAAAAATGACATTCAAAAGACCATTTTTGACTGCTCACTTATGTATTTGCTGGAAGTGCAATTTTTGTCAATATTGGCTTTTTCATCAAATTGGGCTGAATCGAAAAATACATCAAATCCACCCGATCCAATGGTACTGTTGCAATCAGCACGTCAAACTACGCCAGAAAAAGCCATAAAATCGATAGGTAAAAATGACATTCAAAGGACCACTTTTGACGGCTCACTTATGTATGTGCAGTGAAAATGCATTTTCAGTCAATATTAGCTATTTCTGTCAAATTGGGCTGAATCGAAAAATACATCAAATCCACCCGATCCAATAGTACTGTAGCAATCAGCACGTCAAACTACGCCAGAAAAAGCCATAGAATCGATAGGTAAAAATGACATTCAAAAGACCACTTTTGACGGCTCACTTATGTATTTGCTGGAAGTGTAATTTCTGGTCAATATTGGCTATTTCCATCAAATTGGGCTGAATCAGGAAAAATACATCAAATCCACCCGATCCAATGGTACCGTTGCAATCAGCACGTCAAACTACGCCAGAAAATGCCATAAAATCGATTGTAAAAATGACATTCAAAAGACCATTTTTGATGGCTTACTTATGTATGTGCTGGAAGTGCCATTTTCAGTCAATATTGGCTATTTCCATCAAATTGGGCTGAATCGAAAAATACATCAAATCCACCCTTTTCAATGGTACCGTTGCAATCAGCACGTCAAACTACGCCAGAAAAAGCCAAATAATTGATAGGTAAGAATGACATTCAAAAGACCACTTTTGACGGCTCACTTATGTATGTGCAGTGAAAATGCATTTTCAGTCAATATTAGCTATTTCTGTCAAATTGGGCTGAATCAAAAAATACATCAAATCCACCCGATCCAATGGTACAGTTGCAATCAGCACGTCAAACTACGCCAGAAAAAGCCATAAAATCGATAGGTAAAAATGACATTTAAAAGACGATTTTTGACGGCTCACTTATGTATTTGCTGGAAGTGCAATTTCTGGTCAATATTGGTTATTTCCATCAAATTGGGCTAAATCGAAAAATACATCAAATCAACCCTATCCAATGGTACCTTTGCAAGCAGCACGTCAAACTACGCCAGAAAAAGCCATAAAATCGATAGGTAAAAATGACATTAAAAGACCATTTTTGATGGCTTACTTATGTATTCTGGAAGTGCCATTTTTTGGTCAATATTGGCTATTTCCATCAAATTGGGCTGAATTGAAAAATACATCAAATCCACCCGATCCAATGGTACTGTTGCAATCAGCATGTTTAACTACGCCAGAAAAAGCCATAAAATCGATAGGTAAAAATGACATTTAAAAGACGATTTTTGACGGCTCACTTATGTATTTGCTGGAAGTGCAATTTCTGGTCAATATTGGTTATTTCCATCAAATTGGGCTGAATTGAAAAATACATCAAATCCACCCTATCAAATGGTACCGTTGCAATCAGCACGTCAAACTACGCCAGAAAAAGCAATAAAATCGGTAGGTGAAAATAACATTCAGAAGATCATTTTTTTGTCGGCTCACTTATGTATGTGCAGTGAAAATGCATTTTCAGTCAATATTAGCTATTTCTGTCAAATTGGGCTGAATCGAAAAATACATCAAATCCAACCAATCCAATAGTACTGTTGCAATCAACACGTCAAACTAAGCCAGAAAAAGCCATAGAATTGATGGGTAAAAATGACATTCAAAAGACCACTTTTGATGGCTCACTTATGTATGTGCTGGAAGTGCCATTTTCAGTCAATATTGGCTATTTCCATCAAATTGGGCTGAATCGAAAAATACATCAAATCCACCCGATCCAATGGTACCGTTGCAATCAGCACGTCAAACTACGCCAGAAAAAGCCAAAAAATTGATAGGTAAGAATGACATTCAAAAGACCACTTTTGACGGCTCACTTATGTATGTGCAGTGAAAATGCATTTTCAGTCAATATTAGCTATTTCTGTCAAATTGGGCTGAATCAAAAAATACATCAAATCCACCCGATCCAATGGTACCGTTGCAATCAGCACGTCAAACTACGCCAGAAAAAGCCATAAAATCGATAGGTAAAAATGACATTGAAAAGACCATTTTTGATGGCTCACTTATATATGTGCTGGAAGTGCCATTTTCAGTCAATATTGGCTATTTCCATCAAATTGGGCTGAATTGAAAAATACATCAAATCCACCCGATCCAATAGTACTGTTGCAATCAGCACGTCAAACTACGCCAGAAAATGCCATAAAATCGATAGGTAAAAATGACATTCAAAAGACCATTTTTGATGGCTCACTTATGTAGAAGCTGGAAGTGCCATTTTCAGTCAATATTGGCTATTTCCATCAAATTCGGCTGAATCGAAAAATACATCAAATCCACCCTTTCCAATGGTACCATTGCAATCAGCACGTCAATCTACGCCAGAAAAAGCCATAAAATAGATAGGTAAGAATGACATTCAAAAGACCATTTTTGACGGCTCACTTATGTATGTGCAGTGAAAATGCATTTTCAGTCAATATTAGCTATTTCTGTCAAATTGGGCTGAATCGAAAAATACATCAAATCCACCCGATCCAATGGTACCGTTGCAATCAGCACGTCAAACTACGCCAGAAAAAGCCATAAAATCGATGGGTAAAAATGACATTCAAAAGACCATTTTTGACTGCTCACTTATGTATTTGCTGGAAGTGCAATTTTTGTCAATATTGGCTTTTTCATCAAATTGGGCTGAATCGAAAAATACATCAAATCCACCCGATCCAATGGTACTGTTGCAATCAGCACGTCAAACTACGCCAGAAAAAGCCATAAAATCGATAGGTAAAAATGACATTCAAAGGACCACTTTTGACGGCTCACTTATGTATGTGCAGTGAAAATGCATTTTCAGTCAATATTAGCTATTTCTGTCAAATTGGGCTGAATCGAAAAATACATCAAATCCACCCGATCCAATAGTACTGTAGCAATCAGCACGTCAAACTACGCCAGAAAAAGCCATAGAATCGATAGGTAAAAATGACATTCAAAAGACCACTTTTGACGGCTCACTTATGTATTTGCTGGAAGTGTAATTTCTGGTCAATATTGGCTATTTCCATCAAATTGGGCTGAATCAGGAAAAATACATCAAATCCACCCGATCCAATGGTACCGTTGCAATCAGCACGTCAAACTACGCCAGAAAATGCCATAAAATCGATTGTAAAAATGACATTCAAAAGACCATTTTTGATGGCTTACTTATGTATGTGCTGGAAGTGCCATTTTCAGTCAATATTGGCTATTTCCATCAAATTGGGCTGAATCGAAAAATACATCAAATCCACCCTTTTCAATGGTACCGTTGCAATCAGCACGTCAAACTACGCCAGAAAAAGCCAAATAATTGATAGGTAAGAATGACATTCAAAAGACCACTTTTGACGGCTCACTTATGTATGTGCAGTGAAAATGCATTTTCAGTCAATATTAGCTATTTCTGTCAAATTGGGCTGAATCAAAAAATACATCAAATCCACCCGATCCAATGGTACCGTTGCAATCAGCACGTCAAACTACGCCAGAAAATGCCATAAAATCGATGGGTAAAAATGACATTCAAAAGACCATTTTTGACAGCTCACTTATGTATTTGCTGGAAGTGCAATTATTGTCAATATTGGCTTTTTTCATCAAATTGGGCTGAATCGAAAAATACATCAAATCTACCCGATCCAATGGTACTGTTGCAATCAGCACGTCAAACTACGCCAGAAAAAGCCATAAAATCGATAGGTAAAAATGACATTGAAAAGACGATTTTTGACGGCTCACTTATGTATTTGCTGGAAGTGCAATTTCTGGTCAATATTGGTTATTTCCATCAAATTGCGCTGAATTGAAAAATACATCAAATCCACCCTATCCAATGGTACCGTTGCAATCAGCACGTCAAACTACGCCAGAAAAAGCCATAAAATCAGTAGGTGAAAATAACATTCAAAAGACCATTTTTCTGTCGGCTCACTTATGTATGTGCAGTGAAAATGCATTTTCAGTCAATATTAGCTATTTCTGTCAAATTGGGCTGAATCGAAAAATACATCAAATCCAACCAATCCAATAGTACTGTTGCAATCAGCACGTCAAACTACGCCAGAAAAAGCCATAAAATTGATGGGTAAAAATGACATTCAAAAGACCACTTTTGATGGCTCACTTATGTATGTGCTGGAAGTGCCATTTTCAGTCAATATTGGCTATTTTCCATCAAATTGGGCTGAATCGAAAAATACATCAAATCCACCCTTTTCAATGGTACCGTTGCAATCAGCACGTCAAACTACGCCAGAAAAAGCCAAAAAATTGATAGGTAAGAATGACATTCAAAAGACCACTTTTGACGGCTCACTTATGTATGTGCAGTGAAAATGCATTTTCAGTCAATATTAGCTATTTCTGTCAAATTGGGCTGAATCGAAAAATACATCAAATCCACCCGATCCAATGGTACCGTTGCAATCAGCACGTCAAACTACGCCAGAAAAAGCCATAAAATCGATAGGTAAAAATGACATTGAAAAGACCATTTTTGATGGCTCACTTATGTATGTGCTGGAAGTGCCATTTTCAGTCAATATTGGCTATTTCCATCAAATTGGGCTGAATCGAAAAATACATCAAATCCACCCGATCCAATAGTACTGTTGCAATCAGCACGTCAAACTACGCCAGAAAAAGCCATAGAATCGATAGGTAAAAACGACATTCAAAAGACCACTTTTGACGGCTCACTTATGTATGTGCAGTGAAAATGCATTTTCAGTCAATATTGGCTATTTCTTTCAAATTGGGCTGAATCGAAAAATACATCAAATCCACCCGATCCAATGGTACCGTTGCAATCAGCACGTCAAACTACGCCAGAAAAAGCCGTAAAATCGATAGGTAAAAATGACATTGAAAAGACCACTTTTGACCACTCACCTATGTATTTGCTGCAAGTGCAATTTCTGGTCAATATTGGCTATTTCCATCAAATTGGGCTGAATCAAAAAATACATCAAATCCACCCGATCCAATGGTACCGTTGCAATCAGCACGTCAAACTACGCCAGAAAATGCCATAAAATCGATAGGTAAAAATGACATTGAAAACACCATTTTTGATGGCTCACTTATGTATGTGCTGGAAGTGCCATTTTCAGTCAATATTGGCTATTTCCATCAAATTGGTCTGAATCGAAAAATACATCAAATCCACCCTTTACAATGGTACCGTTGCAATCAGCACGTCAAACTACGCCAGAAAAAGCCATAAAATCGATAGGTAAGAATGACATTCAAAAGCCCATTTTTTACGGCTCACTTATGTATGTGCAGTGAAAATGCATTTTCAGTCAATATTAGCTATTTCTGTCAAATTGGGCTGAATCGAAAAATACATCAAATCCACCCGATCAAATGGTACTGTTGCAATCAGCACGTCAAACTACGCTAGAAAGAACCATAAAATCGATGGGTAAAAATGACATTCAAAAGACCATTTTTGACTGCTCACTTATGTATGTGCAGTGAAAATGCATTTTCAGTCAATATTGGCTTTTTCATCAAATTGGGCTGAATCGAAAAATACATCAAATCCACCCAATCCAATGGTACCGTTGCAATCAGCACGTCAAACTACGCAAGAAAAAGCCATAAAATCGATAGGTAAAAATGACATTCAAAAGACCATTTTTGATGGCTCACTTATGTATGTGCAGTGAAAATGCATTTTCAGTCAATATTAACTATTTCTGTCAAATTGGGCTGAATCGAAAAATACATCAAATCCACCCGATCCAATAGTACTGTTGCAATCAGCACGTCAAACTACGCCAGAAAAAGCCATAGAATCGATAGGTAAAAATGACATTCAAAAGACCACTTTTGACGGCTCACTTATGTATTTGCTGGAAGTGTAATTTCTGGTCAATATTGGCTATTTCCATCAAATTGGGCTGAATCGAAAAATACATCAAATCCACCCGATCCAATGGTACCGTTGCAATCAGCACGTCAAACTACGCCAGAAAATGCCATAAAATCGATTGAAAAAATGACATTCAAAAGACCATTTTTGATGGCTCACTTATGTATGTGCTGGAAGTGCCATTTTCAGTCAATATTGGCTATTTCCATCAAATTGGGCTGAATCGAAAAATACATCAAATCCACCCTTTTCAATGGTACCGTTGCAATCAGCACGTCAAACTACGCTAGAAAAAGCCAAAAAATTGATAGGTAAGAATGACATTCAAAAGACCACTTTTGACGGCTCACTTATGTATGTGCAGTGAAAATGCATTTTCAGTCAATATTAGCTATTTCTGTCAAATTGGGCTGAATCAAAAAATACATCAAATCCACCCGATCCAATGGTACAGTTGCAATCAGCACGTCAAACTACGCCAGAAAAAGCCATAAAATCGATGGGTAAAAATGACATTCAAAAGACCATTTTTGACGGCTCACTTATGTATTTGCTGGAAGTGCAATTATTGTCAATATTGGCTTTCTTCATCAAATTGGGCTGAATCGAAAAATACATCAAATCCACCCGATCCAATGGTACCGTTGCAATCAGCACGTCATACTACGCCAGTAAAAAGCCATAAAATCGATAGGTAAGAATGACATTCAAAAGACCATTTTTGACGGCTCACTGATGTGTTCAGTAAAAATGCATTTTTGGTCAATAATGGCTATTTCCATCAAATTGGGCTGAATCGAAAAATACATCAAATCCACCCGATCCAATGGTACCGTTGCAATCAGCACGTCAATCTACGCCAGAATAAGCCATAAAATCGATAGGTTAAAATGACATTCAAAAGACCATTTTTGCCGGCTTACTGATGTGTGCGGTAAAAATGAATTTTTGGTTAATATTGGCTATTTCCATCAAATTGGGCTGAATTGAAAAATACATCAAATCCAACCGATCCAATGGTACCGTTGCAATCAGCACGTCAAACTACGCCAGAAAAAGCCAGAAAATCGATGGGTAAAAATGACATTCAAAAGACCATTTTTGACGGCTCACTTATGTATGTGTTGGAAGTGCCATTTTTGGTCAATATTGGATATTTCCATCAAATTGGGCTGAATCGAAAAATACATCAAATCCACCCCATCCAATGGTACCGTTGCAATCAGCACGTCAAACTACGCCAGAAAAAGCCATAAAATTGATATGTAAATATGACATTCAAAAGACAATTTTTTCCGGTTCACTGATGTGTGCAGTAAAAATGCATTTTTGGTCAATATTGGCTATTTCAATCAAATTGGGCTGAATCTAAAAATACATCAAATCCACCCGATCCAATGGTACTGTTACAATCAACACGTCAAACTACGCCAGAAAAAGCCATAAGATCAATAGATAAAAATGACATTCAAAAGACCATTTTTGACGGCTCACTTTTGTATGTGCTGGAAGTGCCATTTTTGGTCAATATTGGCTATTTCCATCAAATAGGGCTTAATCAAAAAATCCATCAAATCCACCCAATTAAATGGTACCGTTGCAATCAGCACGTCAATCTACGCCAGAATAAGCCATAAATTCGATAGGTAAATATGACACTCAAAAAACCATTTTTGCCGGTTCAATGATGTGTGCAGTGGAAATGCATTTTTGGTCAATATTGGCTATTTCCATCAAATTTGTCTGAATCGAAAAATACATCAAATCCACCTGATCCAATGGTACTGTTGCAATCAACACGTCAAACTACGCCAGGGAAAGCCATAAAATCGATAGGTAAAAACGACATTCAAAAGACCATTTTTGATGGCTCACTGATGTGTGCAGTAAGAATGCATTTTTGGTCAATAATGGCTATTTCCATCAAATTGGGCTGAATCGAAAAATACATCAAATCCACCCAATCCAATGGTACCGTTGCAATCAGCACGTCAAACTACGCCAGAAAAAGCCATAAAATCGATAGGTAAAAATGACATTCAAAAGACCATTTTTGACAGCTCACTTATGTATTTGCTGGAAGTGCAATTTCTGGTCAAGATTGGTTATTTCCATCAAATTGGGCTGAATCGAAATATACATCAAATCAACCCTATCCAATGGTACCTTTGCAAGCAGCACGTCAAACTACGCCAGAAAAAGCCATAAAATCGATAGGTAAAAATGACATTGAAAAGACCATTTTTGATGGCTCACTTATGTATGTGCTGGAAGTGCAATTTTTGGTCAATATTGGCTATTTCCATCAAATTGGGCTGAATCGAAAAATACATCAAATCCACCCAATCCAATGGTACTGTTGCAATCAGCACGTCAAACTACGCCAGAAAAAGCCATAAAATCGATAGGTAAAAATGACATTTAAAAGACCATTTCTGACGGCTCACTTATGTATTTGCTGGAAGTGCAATTTCTGGTCTATATTGGTTATTTCCATCAAATTGGGCTGAATTGAAGAATACATCAAATCCACCCTATCGAATGGTACCGTTGCAATCTGCACGTCAAACTATGCCAGAAAATGCCATAAAATAGATAGGTAAGAATGACATTCAAGAGACCTTTTTTGACGGCTCACTTATGTATGTGCAGTGAAAATGCATTTTCAGTCAATATTAGCTATTTCTGTCAAATTGGGCTGAATCGAAAAATACATCAAATCCACCCGATCCAATGGTACCGTTGCAATCAGCACGTCAAACTACGCCAGAAAAAGCCATAAAATCGATAGGTAAAAATGACATTCAAAAGACCACTTTTGACGGCTCACTTATGTATTTGCTGGAAGTGCAATTTCTGGTCAATATTGGCTATTTCCATTAAATTGGGCTGAATCGAAAAATACATCAAATCCACCCAATCCAATGGTACCGTTGCAATCAGCACGTCAAACTAAGCCAGAAAAAGCCATAAAATCGATGGGTAAAAATAACAGTCAAAAGACCACTTTTGACGGCTCACTTATGTATTTGCTGGAACTGCAATTTCTGGTCAATATTGGCTACTTCCATCAAATTGGGCTGAATCGAAAAATACATCAAATCCACCCGATCCAATGGTACCGTTGCAATCAGCACGTCAAACTACGCCAGAAAAAGCCATAAAATCGATAGGTAAAAATTACATTGAAAAGACCATTTTTGATGGCTCACTTATGTATGTGCTGGAAGTGCCATTTTCAGTCAATATTGGCTATTTCCATCAAATTGGGCTGAATCAAAAAATACATCAAATCCACCCGATCCAATAGTACTGTTGCAATCAGCACGTCAAACTACGCCAGAAAAAGCCATAGAATCGATGGGTAAAAATGACATTCAAAAGACCACTTTTGACGGCTCACTTATGTATGTGCAGTGAAAATGCATTTTCAGTCAATATTGGCTATTTCCATCAAATTGGGCTGAATCGAAAAATACATCAAATCCACCCGATCCAATGGTACCATTGCAATCAGCACGTCAAACTACGCCAGAAAAAGCCATAAAATCGATAGGTAAAAATGACATTCAAAAGACCACTTTTGACGGCTCACTTATGTATTTGCTGGAAGTGCAATTTCTGGTCAATATTGGCTATTTCCATCAAATTTGGCTGAATCAAAAAATACATCAAATCCACCCGATCCAATGGTACCGTTGCAATCAGCACGTCAAACTACGCCAGAAAAAGCCATAAAATCGATGGGTAAAAATGACATTCAAAAGACCATTTTTGACTGCTCACTTATGTATTTGCTGGGAGTGCAATTTTTGTCAATATTGGCTTTTTCATCAAATTGGGCTGAATCGAAAAATACATCAAATCCACCCTTTTCAATGGTACCGTTGCAATCAGCACGTCAAACTACGCCAGAAAAAGCCATAAAATCGATAGGTAAGAATGACATTCAAAAGACCACTTTTGACGGCTTACTTATGTATGTGCAGTGAAAATGCATTTTCAGTCAATATTAGCTATTTCTGTCAAATTGGGCTGAATCGAAAAATACATCAAATCCACCCGATCCAATGGTACCGTTGCAATCAGCACGTCAATCTACGCCAGAATAAGCCATGAAATTCTTAGGTAAAATGACATTCAAAAGACCATTTTTGACGGCTCACTTATGTATTTGCTGGAAGTGCAATTTTTGTCAATATTGGCTTTTTTCATCAAATTGGGCTGAATCGAAAAATCCATCAAATCCACCCTTTTCAATGGTACCGTTGCAATCAGCACGTCAAACTACGCCAGAAAAAGCCATAAAATCGATAGGTAAGAATGACATTCAAAAGACCATTTTTGACGGCTCACTGATGTGTTCATTAAAAATGCCTTTTTTGTCAATAATGGCTATTTCCATCAAATTGGGCTGAATCGAAAAATACATCAAATCCACCCTTTTCAATGGTACCGTTGCAATCAGCACGTCAATCTACGCCAGAAAAAGCCAAAAAATCGATAGGTAAAAATGACATTCAAAAGACCATTTTTGCCAGCTTACTGATGTGTGCAGTAGAAATGAATTTTTGGTCAATATTGGCTATTTCCATCAAATTGGGCTGAATTGAAAAATACATCAAATCCAACCGATCCAATGGTACCGTTGCAATCAGCACGTCAAACTACGCCAGAAAAAGCCATAAAATTGATATGTAAATATGACATTCAAAAGACCATTTTTGCCGGTTCACTGATGTGTGCAGTAAAAATGAATTTTTGGTCAATATTGGCTATTTCAATCAAATTGGGCTGAATCTAAAAATATATCAAATCCACCCGATCCAATGGTACTGTTGCAATCAACACGTCAAAATACGCCAGAAAAAGCCATAAGATCAATAGGTAAAAATGACATTCAAAAGACCATTTTTGACGGCTCACTTATGTATGTCCTGGAAGTGCCATTTTTGGTCAATATTGGCTATTTCCATCAAATTTGGCTGAATCGAAAAATACATCAAATCCACCCGATCCAATGGTACCGTTGCAATCAGCAAGTCAAACTACGCCGGAAAAAGCCATAAAATCGATATGTAAAAATGACATTCAAAAGACCACTTTTGACGGCTCACTTATGTATTTGCTGGAAGTGCAATTTCTGGTCAATATTGGCTATTTCCATCAAATTTGGCTGAATCAAAAAATACATCAAATCCACCCGATCCAATGGTACCGTTGCAATCAGCACGTCAAACTACGCCAGAAAAAGCCATAAAATCGATGGGTAAAAATGACATTCAAGAGACCATTTTTGACTGCTCACTTATGTATTTGCTGGGAGTGCAATTTTTGTCAATATTGGCTTTTTCATCAAATTGGGCTGAATCGAAAAATACATCAAATCCACCCTTTTCAATGGTACCGTTGCAATCAGCACGTCAAACTACGCCAGAAAAAGCCATAAAATCGATAGGTAAGAATGACATTCAAAAGACCACTTTTGACGGCTTACTTATGTATGTGCGGTGAAAATGCATTTTCAGTCAATATTAGCTATTTCTGTCAAATTGGGCTGAATCAAAAAATACATCAAATCCACCCGATCCAATGGTACCGTTGCAATCAGCACGTCAATCTACGCCAGAATAAGCCATGAAATTCTTAGGTAAAATGACATTCAAAAGACCATTTTTGACGGCTCACTTATGTATTTGCTGGAAGTGCAATTTTTGTCAATATTGGCTTTTTTCATCAAATTGGGCTGAATCGAAAAATACATCAAATCCACCCGATCCAATGGTACCGTTGCAATCAGCACGTCAAACTACGCCAGAAAAAAGCCATAAAATCGATAGGTAAGAATGACATTCAAAAGACCATTTTTGACGGCTCACTGATGTGTTCATTAAAAATGCCTTTTTTGTCAATAATGGCTATTTCCATCAAATTGGGCTGAATCGAAAAATACATCAAATCCACCCGATCCAATGGTACCGTTGCAATCAGCACGTCAATCTACGCCAGAAAAAGCCAAAAAATCGATAGGTAAAAATGACATTCAAAAGACCATTTTTGCCGGCTTACTGATGTGTGCAGTAGAAATGAATTTTTGGTCAATATTGGCTATTTCCATCAAATTGGGCTGAATTGAAAAATACATCAAATCCAACCGATCCAATGGTACCGTTGCAATCAGCACGTCAAACTACGCCAGAAAAAGCCATAAAATTGATATGTAAATATGACATTCAAAAGACCATTTTTGCTGGTTCACTGATGTGTGCAGTAAAAATGAATTTTTGGTCAATATTGGCTATTTCAATCAAATTGGGCTGAATCTAAAAATATATCAAATCCACCCGATCCAATGGTACTGTTGCAATCAACACGTCAAACTACGCCAGAAAAAGCCATAAGATCAATAGGTAAAAATGACATTCGAAAGACCATTTTTGACGGCTCACTTATGTATGTCCTGGAAGTGCCATTTTTGGTCAATATTGGCTATTTCCATCAAATTTGGCTGAATCGAAAAATACATCAAATCCACCCGATCCAATAGTACTGTTGCAATCAGCACGTCAAACTACGCCAGAAAAAGCCATAGAATCGATAGGTAAAAATGACATTCAAAAGACCACTTTTGACGGCTCACTTATGTATTTGCTGGAAGTGCAATTTCTGGTCAATATTGGCTATTTCCATCAAATTGGGCTGAATCGAAAAATACATCAAATCCACCCGATCCAATGGTACCGTTGCAATCAGCACGTCAAACTACGCCAGAAAATGCCATAAAATCGATAGGTAAAAATGACATTCAAAAGACTATTTTTGATGGCTCACTTATGTATGTGCTGGAAGTGCCATTTTCAGTCAATATTGGCTATTTCCATCAAATTGGGCTGAATTGAAAAATACATCAAATCCACCCGATCCAATGGTACCGTTGCAATCAGCACGTCAAACTACGCCAGAAAAAGCCATAAAATCGATAGGTAAGAATGACATTCAAAAGACCATTTTTGACGGCTCACTTATGTATGTGCAGTGAAAATGCATTTTCAGTCAATATTAGCTATTTCTGTCAAATTGGGCTGAATCGAAAAATACATCAAATCCACCCGATCCAATGGTACCGTTGCAATCAGCACGTCAAACTACGCCAGAATAAGCCATAAAATCGATGGGTAAAAATGACATTCAAAAGACTATTTTTGACAGCTCACTTATGTATTTGCTGGAAGTGCAATTTTTGTCAATATTGGCTTTTTTCATCAAATTGGGCTGAATCGAAAAATACATCAAATCCACCCGATCCAATGGTACCGTTGCAATCAGCACGTCAAACTACGCCAGAAAAAAGCCATAAAATCGATAGGTAAGAATGAAATTCAAAAGACCATTTTTGACAGCTCACTGATGTGTTCAGTAGAAATGCATTTTTGGTCAATAATGGCTATTTCCATCAAATTGGGCTGAATCGAAAAATACATCAAATCCACCCAATCCAATGGTACCGTTGCAATCAGCACGTCAATCTACGCCAGAATAAACCATAAAATCGATAGGTAAAAATGACATTCAAAAGACCATTTTTGCCGGCTTACTGATGTGTGCGGTAAAAATGCATTTTTGGTCAATATTGGCTATTTCCATCAAATTGGGCTGAATTGAAAAATACATCAAATCCAACCAATCCCATGGTACCGTTGCAATCAGCACGTCAAACTACGCCAGAAAAAGCTATAAAATTAATATGTAAATATGACATTCAAAAGACCATTTTTGCCGGTTCACTGATGTGTGCAGTAAAAATGAATTTTTGGTCAATATTGGCTATTTCAATCAAATTGGGCTGAATCTAAAAATACATCAAATCCACCCGATCCAATGGTACCGTTGCAATCAGCACGTCAAACTACGCCAGAAAAAGCCATAAAATCGATAGGTAAAAATGACATTCAAAAGACCACTTTTGACAGCTCACTTATGTATTTGCTGGAAGTGCAATTTCTGGTCAAGATTGGTTATTTCCATCAAATTGGGCTGAATCTAAAAATATATCAAATCCACCCGATCCAATGGTACTGTTGCAATCAACACGTCAAACTACGCCAGAAAAAGCCATAAGATCAATAGGTAAAAATGACATTCAAAACACCATTTTTGACGGCTCACTTATGTATGTCCTGGAAGTGCCATTTTTGGTCAATATTGGCTATTTCCATCAAATTTGGCTGAATCGAAAAATACATCAAATCCACCCGATCCGATGGTACCGTTGCAATCAGCACGTCAAACTACGCCAGAAAAAGCCATAAAATTGATATGTAAATATGACATTCAAAAGACCATTTTTGCCGGTTCACTGATGTGTGCAGTAAAAATGGATTTTTGGTCAATATTGGCTATTTCAATCAAATTGGGCTGAATCTAAAAATATATCAAATCCACCCGATCCAATGGTACTGTTGCAATCAACACGTCAAACTACGCCAGAAAAAGCCATAAGATCAATAGGTAAAAATGACATTCAAAAGACCATTTTTGACGGCTCACTTATGTATGTCCTGGAAGTGCCATTTTGGTCAATATTTGCTATTTCCATCAAATTTGGCTGAATCGAAAAATACATCAAATCCACCCGATCCAATGGTACCGTTGCAATCAGCACGTCAAACTACGCCAGAAAAAGCCAGAAAATCGATGGTAAAAATGACATTCAAAAGACCATTTCTGACGGCTCACTTATGTATGTGCTGGAAGTGCCATTTTGGTCAATATTGGTTATTTCCATCAAATTGGGCTGAATCGAAAAATACATCAAATCCACCCGATCCAATGGTACTGTTGCAATCAGCATGTTTAACTACGCCAGAAAAAGCATAAAATCGATAGGTAAAAACGACATTCAAAAGACCATTTTTGACGGCTCACTGATGTGTGCAGTAGAATGCATTTTCAGTCAATATTGGCTATTTCTGTTAAATGGGCTGAATCGAAAAATACATCAAATCCACCCGATCCAATGGTACCGTTGCACATCAGCACGTCAAACTACGCCAGAAAAAGCCATAAAATCGATAGGTAAAAATGACATTCAAAAGACCATTTTGACGGCTCACTTATGTATTTGCTGGAAGTTTTCATTTTTGTCAATATCGGCTACTTCCATCAAATTGGGCTGAATTGAAAAATACATCAAATCCACCTGATCCAATGGTACCGTTGCAATCAGCATATCAAACTACGCCAGAAAAAGCCATAAAATCAATAGGTAAAAATGACATTCAAAAGACCATATTTTGACAGCTTACTGATGTGAGCGGTAAAAATGCATTTTTGGTCAATATTGGCTATTTCCATCAAATTGGGCTGAATTTAAAATACATCAGATCCACCTGATCCGATGGTACCGTTTTAATCAGCACGTCAAACTACACCAGAAAAAGCCATAAAATAAATAGGTAAAAATGACATTCAAAAGACCATTTTTGACGGCTCACTAATGTATGTGCTGGGAAGTGCAATTTTCTGTCAATATTGGCTTTTTTCATCAAATTAGGCTGAATCGAAAAATACATCAAATCCACCCGATCCAATGGTACTGTTGCAATCAGCACGTTTAACTACGCCAGAAAAAGCCATGAAATCGATATGTAAAAACGACATTCAAAAGACCATTTCTGACGGCTTACAGATATGTGCAGTAAAAATGCATTATTGGTCAATATTGGCTATTTCCATCAAATGGGCTGAATTTAAAATACATCATATCCACCCGATCCAATGGTACCGTTTTGATCAATACGTCAAACTATGCCAGAGAAAGCCATAAAATCGATAGGTAAAAATGACATTCAAAGGACCATTTTTGACGGCTCACTAATGTATGTGCCGGAAGTGCCATTTTTTTATCAATATTGGCTATTTCCATCAAATTTGGCTGAATCAAAAAATACATCAAATCCACCCCGATCCAATGGTACCGTTGCAATCAGCACGTCAAACTACGCCAGAAAAAGCCATAAAATCAATAGGTAAAAATGACATTCACGAGACCATTTTTGACAGCTTACTGATGTGAACGGTAAAAATGCATTTCTGGTCAATATTGGCTATTTCCATCTAATTTGGCTGAATTCAAAATACATCATATCACCCGATCCAATGGTACCGTTTTAATGAACACGTCAAACTACGCCAGAAAAAGCAATAAAATCAATAGGTAAAAAAAAACATTCAAAGGATCATTTTTGACAGCTCACTAATGTATATGCTGGAAGTGCCATTTTTTCGTCAATATTGGCTATTTCCATCAAATTGGGCTGAATCGAAAAATACATCAAATCCACCCGATCCAATGGTACCGTTAAAAAAAAAGCGACATTCAAAAGACCATTTTTGACGGCTTACTGATATGTGCAGTAAAAATGCATTTTGGTCAATATTGGGTATTCCCATCAAATTGGGCTGAATTAAAATACATCATATCCACCTTATCAAATGGTACCGTTTTAATCAACACGTCAAACTACGCCAGAAAAAGCCATAAAATCAATAGGTAAAAATGACATTCAAAAGACCATTTTTGACGGCTAACCTATGTATGTGCTGGATGTGCCATTTTGACTCAATATTGGCTTCTTCCATCAAATTGGGCTGAATCGAAAAATACATCAAATCCACCCGAACCAATGGTACCGTTGCAATTAGCAAGTCAAACTACGCAAGAAAAAGCCATAAAATCAATAGGTAAAAATGACATTCAAAAGACCAGTTTTGACGGCTCACTAATGTATGTGCTGGAAGTGCAATTTTCGGTCAATATTGGCTTTTTTCATCAAATTAGGCTGAATCGAAAAATACATCAAATCCACCAGATCCAATGGTACTGTTGCAATCAGCATGTTTAACTACGCCAGAAAAGGCCATAAAATCGATAGGTAAAAACGACATTCAAAAGACCATTTCTGACGGCTTACTGATATGTGCAGTGAAAATGCATTTTTGGTCAATATTGGCTATTTCCATCAAATTAGGCTGAATTTGAAATACATCATATCTACCCGATCCAATGGTACCGTTTCAATCAATACGTCAAACTACGCCAGACAAAGCCATTAAATCGATAGGTAAAAATGACATTCAAAGGACCATTTTTGACGGCTCACTAATGTATGTGCTGGAAGTGCCATTTTTCATCAATATTGGCTATTTCCATCAAATTGGGCTGAATCAAAAAATACATCAAATCCACCCGATCCAATGGTACTGTTGCAATCAGCACGTCAAACTACGCCAGAAAAAGCCATAAAATCGATAGGTAAAAATGACATTCAAGAGACCATTTTTGACGGCTTACTGATATGTGCAGTAAAAATGCATTTTTGGTCAATATTGGCTATTTCCTTCAAATTTGGCTGAATCGAAAAATAAATCAAATCCACCCGATCCAATGGTACCGTTTTAATCAGCACGTCAAACTACGCCAGAAAAAGCCATAAAATAAATAGGTAAAAATGACATTCAAAAGACCATTTTTGACTGCTCACTAATGTATGTGCTGGAAGGGCAATTTTCGGTCAATATTGGCTTTTTTCATCAAATTGGGCTGAATCGAAAAATACATCAAATCCACCCGATCCAATGGTACTGTTGCAATCAGCACGTTTAACTACGCCAGAAAAAGCCATGAAATCGATATGTAAAAACGACATTCAAAAGACCATTTCTGACGGCTTACAGATATGTGCAGTAAAAATGCATTTTTGGTCAATATTGGCTATTTCCATCAAATTGGGCTGAATTTAAAATACATCATATCCACCCGATCCAATGGTACCGTTTTGATCAATACGTCAAACTATGCCAGAGAAAGCCATAAAATCGATAGGTAAAAATGACATTCAAAGGACCATTTTTGACGGCTCACTAATGTATGTGCCGGAAGTGCTATTTTTTATCAATATTGGCTATTTCCATCAAATTGGGCTGAATCAAAAAATACATCAAATCCACCCGATCCAATGGTACCGTTGCAATCAGCACGTCAAACTACGCCAGAAAAAGCCATAAAATCAATAGGTAAAAATGACATTCACGAGACCATTTTTGACAGCTTACTGATGTGAACGGTAAAAATGCATTTCTGGTCAATATTGGCTATTTCCATCTAATTTGGCTGAATTTAAAATACATCAAATCCACCCGATCCAATGGTACCGTTTTAATGAACACGTCAAACTACGCCAGAAAAAGCCATTAAATCAATAGGTAAAAAAAAACATTCAAAGGATCATTTTTGACAGCTCACTAATGTATATGCTGGAAGTGCCATTTTTCGTCAATATTGGCTATTTCCATCAAATTGGGCTGAATCGAAAAATACATCAAATCCACCCGATCCAATGGTACCGTTAAAAAAAAGCGACATTCAAAAGACCATTTTGACGGCTTACTGATATGTGCAGTAAAAATGCATTTTGGTCAATATTGGGTATTCCCATCAAATTGGGCTGAATTTGAAATACATCATATCCACCTGATCAAATGGTACCGTTTTAATCAACACGTCAAACTACGCCAGAAAAAGCCATTAAATCAATAGGTAAAAAAAAAACATTCAAAGGATCATTTTTGACAGCTCACTAATGTATATGCTGGAAGTGCCATTTTTCGTCAATATTGGCTATTTCCATCAAATTGGGCTGAATCGAAAAATACATCAAATCCACCCGATCCAATGGTACCGTTAAAAAAAAGCGACATTCAAAAGACCATTTTTGACGGCTTACTGATATGTGCAGTAAAAATGCATTTTTGGTCAATATTGGGTATTCCCATCAAATTGGGCTGAATTTGAAATACATCATATCCACCTGATCAAATGGTACCGTTTAATCAACATGTTAACTACGCCAGAAAAAGCCATAAAATCGATAGGGTAAAAACGACATTCAAAAGACCATTTTTGACGGCTTACTGATATGTGCAGTAAAAATGCATTTTTGGTCAATATTGGCTATTCCATCAAATTAGGCTGAATTTGAAATACATCATATCTACCCGATCCAATGGTACCGTTTCAATCAATACGTCAAACTACGCCAGAGAAAGCCATTAAATCGATAGGTAAAAATGACATTCAAAGGACCATTTTGACGGCTCAGTAATGTATGTGCTGGAAGTGCCATTTTTCATCAATATTGGCTATTTCCATCAAATTGGGCTGAATCAAAAAATACATCAAATCCACCCGATCCAATGGTACCGTTGCAATCAGCACGTCAAACTACGCCAGAAAAAGCATAAAATCGATAGTTAAAAATGACATTCAAGAGACCATTTTTGACGGCTTACTGATATGTGGAGTAAAAATGCATTTTGGTCAATATTGCTATTTCCTTCAAATTTGGCTGAATCGAAAAATAAATCAAATCCACCTGATCAATGGTACCGTTGCAATCAATACGTCAAACTACGCCAGAAAAAGCCATAAAATCGATAGGTAAAAATGACATTCAAAAGAATTCAAAAGACCATTTTTGATGGCTCACTAATGTATGTGCTGGAAGTGCAATTTTCGGTCAATATTGGCTTTTTTCATCAAATTGGGCTGAATCGAAAAATACATCAAATCCACCCGATCCAATGGTACTGTTGCAATCAGCACGTTTAACTACGCCAGAAAAAGCCATGAAATCGATATGTAAAAACGACATTCAAAAGACCATTTCTGACGGCTTACAGATATGTGCAGTAAAAATGCATTTTTGGTCAATATTGGCTATTTCCATCAAATTGGGCTGAATTTAAAATACATCATATCCACCCGATCCAATGGTACCGTTTTGATCAATACGTCAAACTATGCCAGAGAAAGCCATAAAATCGATAGGTAAAAATGACATTCAAAGGACCATTTTTGACGGCTCACTAATGTATGTGCCGGAAGTGCTATTTTTTATCAATATTGGCTATTTCCATCAAATTGGGCTGAATCAAAAAATACATCAAATCCACCCGATCCAATGGTACCGTTGCAATCAGCACGTCAAACTACGCCAGAAAAAGCCATAAAATCAATAGGTAAAAATGACATTCACGAGACCATTTTTGACAGCTTACTGATGTGAACGGTAAAAATGCATTTCTGGTCAATATTTGCTATTTCCATCTAATTTGGCTGAATTTAAAATACATCAAATTCACCCGATCCAATGGTACCGTTTTAATGAACACGTCAAACTACGCAGAAAAAGCCATTAAATCAATAGGTAAAAAAAAACATTCAAAGGATCATTTTTGACAGCTCACTAATGTATATGCTGGAAGTGCCATTTTTCGTCAATATTGGCTATTTCCATCAAATTGGGCTGAATCGAAAAATACATCAAATCCACCCGATCCAATGGTACCGTTAAAAAAAAAGCGACATTCAAAAGACCATTTTTGACGGCTTACTGATATGTGCAGTAAAAATGCATTTTGGTCAATATTGGGTATTCCCATCAAATTGGGCTGAATTTAAAATACATCATATCCACCTGATCAAATGGTACCGTTTTAATCAACACGTCAAACTACGCCAGAAAAAGCCATAAAATCAATAGGTAAAAATGACATTCAAAAGACCATTTTTGACGGCTAACCTATGTATGTGCTGGATGTGCCATTTTGGCTCAATATTGGCTTCTTCCATCAAATTGGGCTGAATCGAAAAATACATCAAATCCACCCGAACCAATGGTACCGTTGCAATTAGCAAGTCAAACTACGCCAGAAAAAGCCATAAAATCAATAGGTAAAAATGAAATTCAAAAGACCATTTTGACGGCTCACTAATGTATGAGCTGGAAGTGCAATTTTCGGTCAATATTGGCTTTTTTCATCAAATTAGGCTGAATCGAAAAATACATCAAATCCACCAGATCCAATGGTACTGTTGCAATCAGCATGTTTAACTACGCCAGAAAAGCCATAAAATCGATAGGTAAAAACGACATTCAAAAGACCATTTTTGACGGCTTACTGATATGTGCAGTAAAAATGCATTTTTGGTCAATATTGGCTATTTCCATCAAATTAGGCTGAATTTGAAATACATCATATCTACCCGATCCAATGGTACCGTTTCAATCAATGCGTCAAACTACGCCAGAGAAAGCCATTAAATCGATAGGTAAAAATGACAGTCAAAGGACCATTTTTGACGGCTCAGTAATGTATGTGCTGGAAGTGCCATTTTTCATCAATATTGGCTATTTCCATCAAATTGGGCTGAATCAAAAAATACATCAAATCCACCCGATCCAATGGTACCGTTGCAATCAGCACGTCAAACTACACCAGAAAAAGCCATAAAATCGATAGTTAAAATGACATTCAAGAGACCATTTTTGACGGCTTACTGATATGTGGAGTAAAAATGCATTTTTGGTCAATATTGGCTATTTCCTTCAAATTTGGCTGAATCGGAAAAATAAATCAAATCACCCGATCCAATGGTACCGTTGCAATCAATACGTCAAACTACGCCAGAAAAAGCCATAAAATCGATAGGTAAAAATGACATTCAAAAGACCATTTTTGATGGCTCACTAATGTATGTGCTGGAAGTGCAATTTTCGGTCAATATTGGCTTTTTTCATCAAATTGGGCTGAATCGAAAAATACATCAAATCCACCCGATCCAATGGTACTGTTGCAATCAGCATGTTTAACCACGCCAGAAAAAGCCATAAAATCAATAGGTAAAAACGACATTCAAAAGACCATTTTTGACGGCTTACTGATATGTGCAGTAAAAATGCATTTTTGTTCAATATTGGCTATTCCCATCAAATTGGGCTGAATTTAAAATACATCATATCCACCCGATCCAATGGTACCGTTTAATCAATACGTCAAACTACACCAGAAAAAGCCATAAAAATCGACGGGTAAAAATGACATTCAAAGGACCATTTTTGACGGCTCACTAATGTATGTGCTGGAAGTGCCATTTTTCATCAATATTGGCTATTTCCATCAAATTGGGCTGAATTGAAAAATACATCAAATCCACCCAATCCAATGGTACCGTTGGAATCAGCACGTCAAACTACGCCAGAAAATGCCATAAAATCGATAGGTAAAAATGACATTCAAAAGACCATTTTTGCCGGCTTACTGACGCATGCGGTAAAAATGCATTTTTGGTCAATATTGGCTATTTCCATCAAATTAGGCTGAATTTGAAATACATCATATCCACCCGATCCAATGGTACCGTTTTAATCAATACGTCAGACTACGCCAGAAAAAGCCATAAAATCGATAGGTAAAAAATGACATTCAAGAGACCATTTATGAAGGCATACTGATATGTGCAGTAAAAATGCATTTTGGTCAATATTGGCTATTTCCTTCAAATTGGGCTGAATTGAAAATACATCAAATCCACCCGATCCAATGGTACCGTTGCAATCAATACGTCAAACTACGCCAGAAGAAGCCATAAAATCGATAGGTAAAAATGACATTCAAAAGACCATTTTTGACGGCTCACTAATGTATGTGCTGGAAGTGCAATTTTCGGTCAATATTGGCTTTTTTCATCAAATTGGGCTGAATCGAAAAATACATCAAATCCACCCATTCCAATGGTACCGTTGCAATCAGCACGTCAAACTACGTCAGGAAAAGCCAGAAAATCGATACGTGAAAATGACATTCAAAAGTCCATTTTTGCCGTCTTACTTATGTGATCAGTAAAAATGCATTTTTGGTCAATATTGGCTATTTCCATCAAATTGGGCTGAATTGAAAAATACATCATATCCACCCGATCCAATGGTACCGTTGCAATCAGCACGTCAAACTACGCCAGAAAAAGCCATAAAATCGATAGGTAAAAATGACATTCAAGAGACCATTTTTGACGGCTTACTGATATGTGCAGTGAAAATGCATTTTTGTCAATATTGGCTATTTCCTACAAAATGGGCTGAATCGAAAAATACATCCAATCCACCCAATCCAATGGTACCGTTGCAATCAGCACGTCAAACTACGCCAAAAAATGCCATAAAATCGATAGGTAAAAATGACATTCAAAAGACCATTTTTGCCGGCTTACTGATGCATGCGGTAAAAATGCATTTTTGGTCAATATTGGCTATTTCCATCAAATTGGGCTGAATCGAAAAATACATCAAATCCACCCGATCCAATTTTTACAGTTGCAATCAACACGTCAAACTACGCCAGAAAGAGCCATAAAATCGATAGGTAAAAATGACATTCAAAAGACCATTTTTGTTGGCTCACTTATGTATTTGCTGGAAGTTTCATTTTTGGTCAATATTGGCTATCTACATCAAATTGGGCTTAATTGAAAAATACATCAAATCCACCTGATCCAATGGTACTGTTGCAATCAGCATGTGAAACTACGCCAAAAAAAGCCATAAAATCGATAGGTAAAAATGACATTCAAAAGACCATTCTTGACGGCTGACTTATGTATGTGCTGGAAGTGCCATTTTTGGTCAATATTGGCTACTTCCATCAAATTGGGCTGAATCGAAAAATACATCAAATCCACCCGATCCAATGGTACCGTTGCAATCAGCACGTCAAAATACGCCAGAAAAAGCCATAAAATCGATAGGTAAAAATGACATTGAAAAGACCATTTTTGACAGCTTACTGATGCATGCGGTAAAAATGCATTTTTGGTCAATATTGGCTATTTCCATCAAATTGGGCTGAATTGAAAAATACATCAAATCCACCCGATCCAATTTTTACAGTTGCAATCAATATGTCAAACTACGCCAGAAAGAGCCATAAAATCGACGGGTAAAAATGACATTCAAAAGACCATTTTTGTTGGCTCACTTATGTATTTGCTGGAAGGTTCATTTTTGGTCAATATTGGCTATCTACATCAAATTGGGCTGAATTGAAAAATACATCAAATCCACCTGATCCAATGGTACTGTTGCAATCAGCATGTGAAACTACGCCAGGAAAAGCCATAAAATCGATAGGTGAAAATGACATTCAAAAGACCATTTTTGACGGCTGACTTATGTATGTGCTGGAAGTGCCATTTTTGGTCAATAATGGCTATTTACATCATATTGGGCTGAATTGAAAAATACATCAAATCCACCTGATCCAATGGTACCGTTGCAATCTGCACGTCAAACTACGACAGAAAAAGCCATAAAATCGATAGGTAAAAATGACATTCAAAAGACCATTTTTGACTGCTTACTGATGTGAGCGGTAAAAATGCATTTTCGGTCAATATTGGCTATTTCCATCAAATTGGGCTGAATTTAAAATACATCATATCCACCCGATCCAATGGTACCGTTTTAATCAACACGTCAAACTACGCCAGAAAAAGCCATAAAATCAATAGGTAAAAATGACATTCAAAGGATCATTTTTGACGGCTCACTGATGTATATGCTGGAAGTGCCATTTATCGTCAATATTGGCTATTTCCATCAAATTGGGCTGAATCAAAAAATACATCAAATCCACCCGATCCAATGGTACCGTTGCAATCAGCACGTCAAACTACGCCAGAAAAAGCCATAAAATCGACAGGTAAAAATGACATTCAAAAGACCATTTTTGTCGGTTCACTTATGTATTTGCTGGAAGTTTCATTTTTGGTCAATATTGGCTTCTTCCATCAAATTGGGCTGAATTGAAAAATACATCAAATCCACCCTATCTAATGGTACCGTTGCAATCAGCACGTCAAACTACGCCAGAAAAAGCCATAAAATCGGTAGGTAAAAATGACATTCAAAAGACCATTTTTGACGGCTCACTTATGTATTTGCTAGAAGTTTCATTTTTGGTCAATATTGGCTACTTCCATCAAATTGGGCTGAATTGAATAAATACATCAAATCCACCTGATCCAATGGTACCGTTGCAATCAGCATATCAAACTACGCCAGAAAAAGCCATAAAATCGATAGGTAAAAATGACATTCAAAAGACCATATTTGACAGCTTACTGATGTGAGCGGTAAAAATGCATTTTCGGTCAATATTGGCTTTTTTCATCAAATTGGGCTGAATCGAAAAATACATCAAATCCACCTGATCCAATGGTACCGTTGCAATCAACACGTCAATCTACGCCAGAAAAAGCAATAAAATCAATAGGTAAAAATGACATTCAAGAGACCATTTTTGACGGCTCACTAATGTATATGCTGGAAGTGCAATTTTCGGTCAATATTGGCTTTTTTCATCAAATTGGGCTGAATCGAAAAATACATCAAATCCACCCGATCCAATGGTACTGTTGCAATCAGCATGTTTAACTACGCCAGAAAAAGCCATAAAATCGATAGGTAAGAACGACTTTCAAAAAACCATTTTTGACGGCTTACTGATATGTGCAGTAAAAATGCATTTTTGGTCAACATTGGCTATTTCCATCAAATTGGGCTGAATTTAAAATACATCATATCCACCCGATCCAATGGTATCGTTTTAATCAATACGTCAAACTACGCCAGAAAAAGCCATAAAATCGATAGGTAAAAATGACATTCAAAGGACCATTTTTGACGGCTCACTAATGTATGTGCTGGAAGTGCCATTTTTCGTCAATATTGGCTATTTCCATCAAATTAGGCTGAATTTGAAATACATCATATCCACCCGATCCAATGGTACCGTTTTAATCAATACGTCAAACTACGCCAGAAAAAGCCATAAAATCGATAGGTAAAAATGACATTCAAGAGACCATTTTTGACGGCTTACTGATATGTGCAGTAAAAATGCATTTTTGGTCAATATTGGCTATTTCCTTCAAATTGGGCTGAATTGAAAAATACATCAAATCCACCCGATCCAATGGTACCGTTGCAATCAATACGTCAAACTACGCCAGAAAAAGCCATAAAATCGATAGGTAAAAATGACATTCAAAAGACCATTTTTGACGGCTCACTAATGTATGTGCTGGAAGTGCAATTTTCGGTCAATATTGGCTTTTTTCATCAAATTGGGCTGAATCGAAAAATACATCAAATCCACCCGATCCAATGGTACCGTTGCAATCAGCACGTCAAACTACGTCAGAAAAAGCCAGAAAATCGATACGTGAAAATGACATTCAAAAGTCCATTTTTGCCGTCTTACTTATGTGATCAGTAAAAATGCATTTTTGGTCAATATTGGCTATTTCCATCAAATTGGGCTGAATTGAAAAATACATCATATCCACCCGATCCAATGTTACTGTTGCAATCAGCACGTCAAAATACGCCAGAAAAAGCCATAAAATCGATAGGTAAAAATGACATTTAAAAGACCATTTTTGACAGCTTACTGATGCATGCGGTAAAAATGCATTTTTGGTCAATATTGGCTATTTCCATCAAATTGGGCTGAATTGAAAAATACATCAAATCCACCCGATCCAATTTTTACAGTTGCAATCAACACGTCAAACTACGCCAGAAAGAGCCATAAAATCGACGGGTAAAAATGACATTCAAAAGACCATTTTTGTTGGCTCACTTATGTATTTGCTGGAAGGTTCATTTTTGGTCAATATTGGCTATCTACATCAAATTGGGCTGAATTGAAAAATACATCAAATCCACCTGATCCAATGGTACTGTTGCAATCAGCATGTGAAACTACGCCAGGAAAAGCCATAAAATCGATAGGTGAAAATGACATTCAAAAGACCATTTTTGACAGCTGACTTATGTATGTGCTGGAAGGTTCATTTTTGGTCAATAATGGCTATTTACATCATATTGGGCTGAATTGAAAAATACATCAAATCCACCTGATCCAATGGTACCGTTGCAATCTGCACGTCAAACTACGACAGAAAAAGCCATAAAATCGATAGGTAAAAATGACATTCAAAAGACCATTTTTGACTGCTTACTGATGTGAGCGGTAAAAATGCATTTTTGGTCAATATTGGCTATTTCCATCAAATTGGGCTGAATTTAAAATACATCATATCCACCCGATCCAATGGTACCGTTTTAATCAACACGTCAAACTACGCCAGAAAAAGCCATAAAATCAATAGGTAAAAATGACATTCAAAGGATCATTTTTGACGGCTCACTGATGTATATGCTGGAAGTGCCATTTATCGTCAATATTGGCTATTTCCATCAAATTGGGCTGAATCAAAAAATACATCAAATCCACCCGATCCAATGGTACCGTTGCAATCAGCACGTCAAACTACGCCAGAAAAAGCCATAAAATCGACAGGTAAAAATGACATTCAAAAGACCATTTTTGTCGGTTCACTTATGTATTTGCTGGAAGTTTCATTTTTGGTCAATATTGGCTTCTTCCATCAAATTGGGCTGAATCGAAAAATACATCAAATCCACCCTATCTAATGGTACCGTTGCAATCAGCACGTCAAACTACGCCAGAAAAAGCCATAAAATCGGTAGGTAAAAATGACATTCAAAAGACCATTTTTGACGGCTCACTTATGTATTTGCTAGAAGTTTCATTTTTGGTCAATATTGGCTACTTCCATCAAATTGGGCTGAATTGAATAAATACATCAAATCCACCTGATCCAATGGTACCGTTGCAATCAGCATATCAAACTACGCCAGAAAAAGCCATAAAATCGATAGGTAAAAATGACATTCAAAAGACCATATTTGACAGCTTACTGATGTGAGCGGTAAAAATGCATTTTTGGTCAATATTGGCTTTTTTCATCAAATTGGGCTGAATCGAAAAATACATCAAATCCACCTGATCCAATGGTACCGTTGCAATCAACACGTCAATCTACGCCAGAAAAAGCAATAAAATCAATAGGTAAAAATGACATTCAAGAGACCATTTTTGACGGCTCACTAATGTATATGCTGGAAGTGCAATTTTCGGTCAATAATGGCTTTTTTCATCAAATTGGGCTGAATCGAAAAATACATCAAATCCACCCAATCCAATGGTACCGTTGCAATCAGCATGTTTAACTACGCCAGAAAAAGCCATAAAATCGATAGGTAAGAACGACTTTCAAAAAACCATTTTTGACGGCTTACTGATATGTGCAGTAAAAATGCATTTTTGGTCAACATTGGCTATTTCCATCAAATTGGGCTGAATTTAAAATACATCATATCCACCCGATCCAATGGTATCGTTTTAATCAATACGTCAAACTACGCCAGAAAAAGCCATAAAATCGATAGGTAAAAATGACATTCAAAGGACCATTTTTGACGGCTCACTAATGTATGTGCTGGAAGTGCCATTTTTCGTCAATATTGGCTATTTCCATCAAATTAGGCTGAATTTGAAATACATCATATCCACCCGATCCAATGGTACCGTTTTAATCAATACGTCAAACTACGCCAGAAAAAGCCATAAAATCGATAGGTAAAAATGACATTCAAGAGACCATTTTTGACGGCTTACTGATATGTGCAGTAAAAATGCATTTTTGGTCAATATTGGCTTCTTCCATCAAATTGGGCTGAATTGAAAAATACATCAAATCCACCCGATCCAATGGTACCGTTGCAATCAATACGTCAAACTACGCCAGAAAAAGCCATAAAATCGATAGGTAAAAATGACATTCAAAAGACCATTTTTGACGGCTCACTAATGTATGTGCTGGAAGTGCAATTTTCGGTCAATATTGGCTTTTTTCATCAAATTGGGCTGAATCGAAAAATACATCAAATCCACCCGATCCAATGGTACCGTTGCAATCAGCACGTCAAACTACGTCAGAAAAAGCCAGAAAATCGATACGTGAAAATGACATTCAAAAGTCCATTTTTGCCGTCTTACTTATGTGATCAGTAAAAATGCATTTTTGGTCAATATTGGCTATTTCCATCAAATTGGGCTGAATTGAAAAATACATCATATCCACCCGATCCAATGTTACTGTTGCAATCAGCACGTCAAACTACGCCAAAAAAAGCCATAAAATCGATAGGTAAAAACGACATTCAAAAGACCATTTTTGACGGCTTACTGATATGTGCAGTAAAAATGCATTTTTGGTCAATATTGGCTATTTCCATCAAATTGGGCTGAATCAAAAAATACATCAAATCCACCTGATCCAATGGTACCGTTGCAATCAGCACGTCAAACTACGCCAGAAAAAGCCATAAAATCGATAGGTAAAAATGACATTCAAGAGACCATTTTTGACGGCTTACTGATATGTGCAGTGAAAATGCATTTTTGTCAATATTGGCTATTTCCTACAAATTGGGCTGAATCGAAAAATACATCCAATCCACCCAATCCAATGGTACCGTTGCAATCAGCACGTCAAACTACGCCAGAAAATGCCATAAAATCGATAGGTAAAAATGACATTCAAAAGACCATTTTTGCCGGCTTACTGATGCATGCGGTAAAAATGCATTTTTGGTCAATATTGGCTATTTCCATCAAATTGGGCTGAATCGAAAAATACATCAAATCCACCCGATCCAATTTTTACAGTTGCAATCAACACGTCAAACTACGCTAGAAAGAGCCATAAAATCGATAGGTAAAAATGACATTCAAAAGACCATTTTTGTTGGCTCACTTATGTATTTGCTGGAAATTTCATTTTTGGTCAATATTGGCTATCTACATCAAATTGGGCTTAATTGAAAAATACATCAAATCCACCTGATCCAATGGTACTGTTGCAATCAGCATGTGAAACTACGCCAAAAAAAGCCATAAAATCGATAGGTAAAAATGACATTCAAAAGACCATTTTTGACGGCTGACTTATGTATGTGCTGGAAGTGCCATTTTTGGTCAATATTGGCTACTTCCATCAAATTGGGCTGAATCGAAAAATACATCAAATCCACCCGATCCAATGGTACCGTTGCAATCAGCACGTCAAAATACGCCAGAAAAAGCCATAAAATCGATAGGTAAAAATGACATTTAAAAGACCATTTTTGACAGCTTACTGATGCATGCGGTGAAAATGCATTTTTGGTCAATATTGGCTATTTCCATCAAATTGGGCTGAATTGAAAAATACATCAAATCCACCCGATCCAATTTTTACAGTTGCAATCAACACGTCAAACTACGCCAGAAAGAGCCATAAAATCGACGGGTAAAAATGACATTCAAAAGACCATTTTTGTTGTCTCACTTATGTATTTGCTGGAAGGTTCATTTTTGGTCAATATTGGCTATCTACATCAAATTGGGCTGAATTGAAAAATACATCAAATCCACCTGATCCAATGGTACTGTTGCAATCAGCATGTGAAACTACGCCAGGAAAAGCCATAAAATCGATAGGTGAAAATGACATTCAAAAGACCATTTTTGACGGCTGACTTATGTATGTGCTGGAAGTGCCATTTTTGGTGAATAATGGCTATTTACATCATATTGGGCTGAATTGAAAAATACATCAAATCCACCTGATCCAATGGTACTGTTGCAATCTGCACGTCAAACTACGACAGAAAAAGCCATAAAATCGATAGGTAAAAATGACATTCAAAAGACCATTTTTGACTGCTTACTGATGTGAGCGGTAAAAATGCATTTTTGGTCAATATTGGCTATTTCCATCAAATTGGGCTGAATTTAAAATACATCATATCCACCCGATCCAATGGTACCGTTTTAATCAACACGTCAAACTACGCCAGAAAAAGCCATAAAATCAATAGGTAAAAATGACATTCAAAGGATCATTTTTGACGGCTCACTGATGTATATGCTGGAAGTGCCATTTTTCGTCAATATTGGCTATTTCCATCAAATTGGGCTGAATCGAAAAATACATCAAATCCACCCGATCCAATGGTACCGTTGCAATCAGCACGTCAAACTACGCCAGAAAAAGCCATAAAATCGACAGGTAAAAATGACATTCAAAAGACCATTTTTGTCGGTTCACTTATGTATTTGCTGGAAGTTTCATTTTTGGTCAATATTGGCTTCTTCCATCAAATTGGGCTGAATTGAAAAATACATCAAATCCACCCTATCTAATGGTACCGTTGCAATCAGCACGTCAAACTACGCCAGAAAAAGCCATAAAATCGGTAGGTAAAAATGACATTCAAAAGACCATTTTTGACGGCTCACTTATGTATTTGCTAGAAGTTTCATTTTTGGTCAATATTGGCTACTTCCATCAAATTGGGCTGAATTGAAAAATACATCAAATCCACCTGATCCAATGGTACCGTTGCAATCAGCATATCAAACTTCGCCAGAAAAAGCCATAAAATCGATAGGTAAAAATGACATTCAAAAGACCATATTTGACAGCTTACTGATGTGAGCGGTAAAAATGCATTTTCGGTCAATATTGGCTTTTTTCATCAAATTGGGCTGAATCGAAAAATACATCAAATCCACCCGATCCAATGGTACCGTTGCAATCAGCACGTCAAACTACGCCAGAAAAAGCCATAAAATCGACAGGTAAAAATGACATTCAAAAGACCATTTTTGTCGGTTCACTTATGTATTTGCTGGAAGTTTCATTTTTGGTCAATATTGGCTTCTTCCATCAAATTGGGCTGAATCGAAAAATACATCAAATCCACCCTATCTAATGGTACCGTTGCAATCAGCACGTCAAACTACGCCAGAAAAAGCCATAAAATCGGTAGGTAAAAATGACATTCAAAAGACCATTTTTGACGGCTCACTTATGTATTTGCTAGAAGTTTCATTTTTGGTCAATATTGGCTACTTCCATCAAATTGGGCTGAATTGAAAAGTACATCAAATCCACCTGATCCAATGGTACCGTTGCAATCAGTATATCAAACTACGCCAGAAAAAGCCATAAAATCGATAGGTAAAAATGACATTCAAAAGACCATATTTGACAGCTTACTGATGTGAGCGGTAAAAATGCATTTTCGGTCAATATTGGCTTTTTTCATCAAATTGGGCTGAATCGAAAAATACATCAAATCCACCTGATCCAATGGTACCGTTGCAATCAACACGTCAATCTACGCCAGAAAAAGCAATAAAATCAATAGGTAAAAATGACATTCAAGAGACCATTTTTGACGGCTCACTAATGTATATGCTGGAAGTGCAATTTTCGGTCAATATTGGCTTTTTTCATCAAATTGGGCTGAATCGAAAAATACATCAAATCCACCCGATCCAATGGTACTGTTGCAATCAGCATGTTTAACTACGCCAGAAAAAGCCATAAAATCGATAGGTAAGAACGACTTTCAAAAGACCATTTTTGACGGCTTACTGATATGTGCAGTAAAAATGCATTTTTGGTCAATATTGGCTATTTCCATCAAATTGGGCTGAATTTAAAATACATCATATCCACCCGATCCAATGGTATCGTTTTAATCAATACGTCAAACTACGCCAGAAAAAGCCATAAAATCGATAGGTAAAAATGACATTCAAAGGACCATTTTTGACGGCTCACTAATGTATGTGCTGGAAGTGCCATTTTTCGTCAATATTGGCTATTTCCATCAAATTAGGCTGAATTTGAAATACATCATATCCACCCGATCCAATGGTACCGTTTTAATCAATACGTCAAACTACGCCAGAAAAAGCCATAAAATCGATAGGTAAAAATGACATTCAAGAGACCATTTTTGACGGCTTACTGATATGTGCAGTAAAAATGCATTTTTGGTCAATATTGGCTATTTCCTTCAAATTGGGCTGAATCGAAAAATACATCAAATCCACCCGATCCAATGGTACCGTTGCAATCAATACGTCAAACTACGCCAGAAAAAGCCATAAAATCTATAGGTAAAAATGACATTCAAAAGACCATTTTTGACGGCTCACTAATGTATGTGCTGGAAGTGCAATTTTCGGTCAATATTGGCTTTTTTCATCAAATTGGGCTGAATCGAAAAATACATCAAATCCACCCGATCCAATGGTACCGTTGCAATCAGCACGTCAAACTACGTCAGAAAAAGCCAGAAAATCGATACGTGAAAATGACATTCAAAAGTCCATTTTTGCCGTCTTACTTATGTGATCAGTAAAAATGCATTTTTGGTCAATATTGGCTATTTCCATCAAATTGGGCTGAATTGAAAAATACATTAAATCCACCCGATCCAATGTTACTGTTGCAATCAGCACGTCAAACTACGCCAAAAAAAGCCATAAAATCGATAGGTAAAAACGACATTCAAAAGACCATTTTTGACGGCTTACTGATATGTGCAGTAAAAATGCATTTTTGGTCAATATTGGCTATTTCCATCAAATTGGGCTGAATCACAAAATACATCAAATCCACCTGATCCAATGGTACCGTTGCAATCAGCACGTCAAACTACGCCAGAAAAAGCCATAAAATCGATAGGTAAAAATGACATTCAAGAGACCATTTTTGACGGCTTACTGATATGTGCAGTGAAAATGCATTTTTGTCAATATTGGCTATTTCCTACAAATTGGGCTGAATCGAAAAATACATCCAATCCACCCGATCCAATGGTACCGTTGCAATCAGCACGTCAAACTACGCCAGAAAATGCCATAAAATCGATAGGTAAAAATGACATTCAAAAGACCATTTTTGCCGGCTTACTGATGCATGCGGTAAAAATGCATTTTTGGTCAATATTGGCTATTTCCATCAAATTGGGCTGAATTGAAAAATACATCAAATCCACCCGATCCAATTTTTACAGTTGCAATCAACACGTCAAACTACGCCAGAAAGAGCCATAAAATCGATAGGTAAAAATGACATTCAAAAGACCATTTTTGTTGGCTCATTTATGTATTTGCTGGAAGTTTCATTTTTGGTCAATATTGGCTATCTACATCAAATTGGGCTTAATTGAAAAATACATCAAATCCACCTGATCCAATGGTACCGTTGCAATCAGCATGTGAAACTACGCCAAAAAAAGCCATAAAATGGATAGGTAAAAATGACATTCAAAAGACCATTTTTGACGGCTGACTTATGTATGTGCTGGAAGTGCCATTTTTGGTCAATATTGGCTACTTCCATCAAATTGGGCTGAATCGAAAAATACATCAAATCCACCCGATCCAATGGTACCGTTGCAATCAGCACGTCAAACTACGCCAGAAAAAGCCATAAAATCGATAGGTAAAAATGACATTTAAAAGACCATTTTTGACAGCTTACTGATGTGAGCGGTAAAAATGCATTTTTGGTCAATATTGGGTATTTCCATCAAATTGGGCTGAATTTAAAATACATCATATCCACCCGATCCAATGGTACCGTTTTAATCAACACGTCAAACTACGCCAGAAAAAGCCATAAAATCAATAGGTAAAAATGACATTCAAAGGATCATTTTTGACGGCTCACTAATGTATATGCTGGAAGTGCAATTTTCGGTCAATATTGGCTTTTTTCATCAAATTGGGCTGAATTGAAAAATACATCAAATCCACCCGATCCAATGGTACCGTTGCAATCAGCACGTCAAACTACGCCAGAAAAAGCCATAAAATCGATAGGTAAAAATGACATTCAAGAGACCATTTTTGACGGCTTACTGATATGTGCAGTGAAAATGCATTTTTGTCAATATTGGCTTTTTTCATCAAATTGGGCTGAATCGAAAAATACATCAAATCCACCCGATCCAATGGTACCGTTGCAATCAGCACGTCAAACTACGCCAGAAAATGCCATAAAATCGATAGGCAAAAATGACATTCAAAAGACCATTTTTGCCGGCTTACTGATGCATGCGGTAAAAATGCATTTTTGGTCAATATTGGCTATTTCCATCAAATTGGGCTGAATCGAAAAATACATCAAATCCACCCGATCCAATTTTTACAGTTGCAATCAACACGTCAAACTACGCTAGAAAGAGCCATAAAATCGATAGGTAAAAATGACATTCAAAAGACCATTTTTGTTGGCTCACTTATGTATTTGCTGGAAGTTTCATTTTTGGTCAATATTGGCTATCTACATCAAATTGGGCTTAATTGAAAAATACATCAAATCCACCTGATCCAATGGTACTGTTGCAATCAGCATGTGAAACTACGCCAAAAAAAGCCATAAAATCGATAGGTAAAAATGACATTCAAAAGACCATTTTTGACGGCTGACTCATGTATGTGCTGGAAGTGCCATTTTTGGTCAATATTGGCTACTTCCATCAAATTGGGCTGAATCGAAAAATACATCAAATCCACCCGATCCAATGGTACCGTTGCAATCAGCACGTCAAAATACGCCAGAAAAAGCCATAAAATCGATAGGTAAAAATGACATTTAAAAGACCATTTTTGACAGCTTACTGATGCATGCGGTAAAAATGCATTTTTGGTCAATATTGGCTATTTCCATCAAATTGGGCTGAATTGAAAAATACATCAAATCCACCCGATCCAATTTTTACAGTTGCAATCAACACGTCAAACTACGCCAGAAAGAGCCATAAAATCGACGGGTAAAAATGACATTCAAAAGACCATTTTTGTTGGCTCACTTATGTATTTGCTGGAAGGTTCATTTTTGGTCAATATTGGCTATCTACATCAAATTGGGCTGAATTGAAAAATACATCAAATCCACCTGATCCAATGGTACTGTTGCAATCAGCATGTGAAACTACGCCAGGAAAAGCCATAAAATCGATAGGTGGAAATGACATTCAAAAGACCATTTTTGACGGCTGACTTATGTATGTGCTGGAAGTGCCATTTTTGGTGAATAATGGCTATTTACATCATATTGGGCTGAATTGAAAAATACATCAAATCCACCTGATCCAATGGTACTGTTGCAATCTGCACGTCAAACTACGACAGAAAAAGCCATAAAATCGATAGGTAAAAATGACATTCAAAAGACCATTTTTGACTGCTTACTGATGTGAGCGGTAAAAATGCATTTTTGGTCAATATTGGCTATTTCCATCAAATTGGGCTGAATTTAAAATACATCATATCCACCCGATCCAATGGTACCGTTTTAATCAACACGTCAAACTACGCCAGAAAAAGCCATAAAATCAATAGGTAAAAATGACATTCAAAGGATCATTTTTGACGGCTCACTGATGTATATGCTGGAAGTGCCATTTTTCGTCAATATTGGCTATTTCCATCAAATTGGGCTGAATCGAAAAATACATCAAATCCACCCGATCCAATGGTACCGTTGCAATCAGCACGTCAAACTACGCCAGAAAAAGCCATAAAATCGACAGGTAAAAATGACATTCAAAAGACCATTTTTGTCGGTTCACTTATGTATTTGCTGGAAGTTTCATTTTTGGTCAATATTGGCTTCTTCCATCAAATTGGGCTGAATTGAAAAATACATCAAATCCACCCTATCTAATGGTACCGTTGCAATCAGCACGTCAAACTACGCCAGAAAAAGCCATAAAATCGGTAGGTAAAAATGACATTCAAAAGACCATTTTTGACGGCTCACTTATGTATTTGCTAGAAGTTTCATTTTTGGTCAATATTGGCTACTTCCATCAAATTGGGCTGAATTGAAAAATACATCAAATCCACCTGATCCAATGGTACCGTTGCAATCAGCATATCAAACTACGCCAGAAAAAGCCATAAAATCGATAGGTAAAAATGACATTCAAAAGACCATATTTGACAGCTTACTGATGTGAGCGGTAAAAATGCATTTTCGGTCAATATTGGCTTTTTTCATCAAATTGGGCTGAATCGAAAAATACATCAAATCCACCCGATCCAATGGTACCGTTGCAATCAGCACGTCAAACTACGCCAGAAAAAGCCATAAAATCGACAGGTAAAAATGACATTCAAAAGACCATTTTTGTCGGTTCACTTATGTATTTGCTGGAAGTTTCATTTTTGGTCAATATTGGCTTCTTCCATCAAATTGGGCTGAATCGAAAAATACATCAAATCCACCCTATCTAATGGTACCGTTGCAATCAGCACGTCAAACTACGCCAGAAAAAGCCATAAAATCGGTAGGTAAAAATGACATTCAAAAGACCATTTTTGACGGCTCACTTATGTATTTGCTAGAAGTTTCATTTTTGGTCAATATTGGCTACTTCCATCAAATTGGGCTGAATTGAAAAATACATCAAATCCACTTGATCCAATGGTACCGTTGCAATCAGCATATCAAACTACGCCAGAAAAAGCCATAAAATCGATAGGTAAAAATGACATTCAAAAGACCATATTTGACAGCTTACTGATGTGAGCGGTAAAAATGCATTTTCGGTCAATATTGGCTTTTTTCATCAAATTGGGCTGAATCGAAAAATACATCAAATCCACCTGATCCAATGGTACCGTTGCAATCAACACGTCAATCTACGCCAGAAAAAGCCATAAAATCAATAGGTAAAAATGACATTCAAGAGACCATTTTTGACGGCTCACTAATGTATATGCTGGAAGTGCAATTTTCGGTCAATATTGGCTTTTTTCATCAAATTGGGCTGAATCGAAAAATACATCAAATCCACCCGATCCAATGGTACTGTTGCAATCAGCATGTTTAACTACGCCAGAAAAAGCCATAAAATCGATAGGTAAGAACGACTTTCAAAAGACCATTTTTGACGGCTTACTGATATGTGCAGTAAAAATGCATTTTTGGTCAATATTGGCTATTTCCATCAAATTGGGCTGAATTTAAAATACATCATATCCACCCGATCGAATGGTATCGTTTTAATCAATACGTCAAACTACGCCAGAAAAAGCCATAAAATCGATAGGTAAAAATGACATTCAAAGGACCATTTTTGACGGCTCACTAATGTATGTGCTGGAAGTGCCATTTTTCGTCAATATTGGCTATTTCCATCAAATTAAGCTGAATTTGAAATACATCATATCCACCCGATCCAATGGTACCGTTTTAATCAATACGTCAAACTACGCCAGAAAAAGCCATAAAATCGATAGGTAAAAATGACATTCAAGAGACCATTTTTGACGGCTTACTGATATGTGCAGTAAAAATGCATTTTTGGTCAATATTGGCTATTTCCTTCAAATTGGGCTGAATTGAAAAATACATCAAATCCACCCGATCCAATGGTACCGTTGCAATCAATACGTCAAACTACGCCAGAAAAAGCCATAAAATCTATAGGTAAAAATGACATTCAAAAGACCATTTTTGACGGCTCACTAATGTATGTGCTGGAAGTGCAATTTTCGGTCAATATTGGCTTTTTTCATCAAATTGGGCTGAATCGAAAAATACATCAAATCCACCCGATCCAATGGTACCGTTGCAATCAGCACGTCAAACTACGTCAGAAAAAGCCAGAAAATCGATACGTGAAAATGACATTCAAAAGTCCATTTTTGCCGTCTTACTTATGTGATCAGTAAAAATGCATTTTTGGTCAATATTGGCTATTTCCATCAAATTGGGCTGAATTGAAAAATACATTAAATCCACCCGATCCAATGTTACTGTTGCAATCAGCACGTCAAACTACGCCAAAAAAAGCCATAAAATCGATAGGTAAAAACGACATTCAAAAGACCATTTTTGACAGCTTACTGATATGTGCAGTAAAAATGCATTTTTGGTCAATATTGGCTATTTCCATCAAATTGGGCTGAATCACAAAATACATCAAATCCACCTGATCCAATGGTACCGTTGCAATCAGCACGTCAAACTACGCCAGAAAAAGCCATAAAATCGATAGGTAAAAATGACATTCAAGAGACCATTTTTGACGGCTTACTGATATGTGCAGTGAAAATGCATTTTTGTCAATATTGGCTATTTCCTACAAATTGGGCTGAATCGAAAAATACATCCAATCCACCCGATCCAATGGTACCGTTGCAATCAGCACGTCAAACTACGCCAGAAAATGCCATAAAATCGATAGGTAAAAATGACATTCAAAAGACCATTTTTGCCGGCTTACTGATGCATGCGGTAAAAATGCATTTTTGGTCAATATTGGCTATTTCCATCAAATTGGGCTGAATTGAAAAATACATCAAATCCACCCGATCCAATTTTTACAGTTGCAATCAACACGTCAAACTACGCCAGAAAGAGCCATAAAATCGATAGGTAAAAATGACATTCAAAAGACCATTTTTGTTGGCTCATTTATGTATTTGCTGGAAGTTTCATTTTTGGTCAATATTGGCTATCTACATCAAATTGGGCTTAATTGAAAAATACATCAAATCCACCTGATCCAATGGTACCGTTGCAATCAGCATGTGAAACTACGCCAAAAAAAGCCATAAAATCGATAGGTAAAAATGACATTCAAAAGACCATTTTTGACGGCTGACTTATGTATGTGCTGGAAGTGCCATTTTTGGTCAATATTGGCTACTTCCATCAAATTGGGCTGAATCGAAAAATACATCAAATCCACCCGATCCAATGGTACCGTTGCAATCAGCACGTCAAACTACGCCAGAAAAAGCCATAAAATCGATAGGTAAAAATGACATTTAAAAGACCATTTTTGACAGCTTACTGATGTGAGCGGTAAAAATGCATTTTTGGTCAATATTGGCTATTTCCATCAAATTGGGCTGAATTTAAAATACATCATATCCACCCGATCCAATGGTACCGTTTTAATCAACACGTCAAACTACGCCAGAAAAAGCCATAAAATCAATAGGTAAAAATGACATTCAAAGGATCATTTTTGACGGCTCACTAATGTATATGCTGGAAGTGCAATTTTCGGTCAATATTGGCTTTTTTCATCAAATTGGGCTGAATCGAAAAATACATCAAATCCACCCGATCCAATGGTACCGTTGCAATCAGCACGTCAAACTACGCCAGAAAAAGCCATAAAATCGATAGGTAAAAATGACATTCAAGAGACCATTTTTGACGGCTTACTGATATGTGCAGTGAAAATGCATTTTTGTCAATATTGGCTATTTCCTACAAATTGGGCTGAATCGAAAAATACATCCAATCCACCCAATCCAATGGTACCGTTGCAATCAGCACGTCAAACTACGCCAGAAAATGCCATAAAATCGATAGGTAAAAATGACATTCAAAAGACCATTTTTGCCGGCTTACTGATGCATGCGGTAAAAATGCATTTTTGGTCAATATTGGCTATTTCCATCAAATTGGGCTGAATCGAAAAATACATCAAATCCACCCGATCCAATTTTTACAGTTGCAATCAACACGTCAAACTACGCTAGAAAGAGCCATAAAATCGATAGGTAAAAATGACATTCAAAAGACCATTTTTGTTGGCTCACTTATGTATTTGCTGGAAGTTTCATTTTTGGTCAATATTGGCTATCTACATCAAATTGGGCTTAATTGAAAAATTCATCAAATCCACCTGATCCAATGGTACTGTTGCAATCAGCATGTGAAACTACGCCAAAAAAAGCCATAAAATCGATAGGTAAAAATGACATTCAAAAGACCATTTTTGACGGCTGACTTATGTATGTGCTGGAAGTGCCATTTTTGGTCAATATTGGCTACTTCCATCAAATTGGGCTGAATCGAAAAATACATCAAATCCACCTGATCCAATGGTACCGTTGCAATCAGCACGTCAAAATACGCCAGAAAAAGCCATAAAATCGATAGGTAAAAATGACATTTAAAAGACCATTTTTGACAGCTTACTGATGCATGCGGTAAAAATGCATTTTTGGTCAATATTGGCTATTTCCATCAAATTGGGCTGAATTGAAAAATACATCAAATCCACCCGATCCAATTTTTACAGTTGCAATCAACACGTCAAACTACGCCAGAAAGAGCCATAAAATCGAAGGGTAAAAATGACATTCAAAAGACAATTTTTGTTGGCTCACTTATGTATTTGCTGGAAGGTTCATTTTTGGTCAATATTGGCTATCTACATCAAATTGGGCTGAATTGAAAAATACATCAAATCCACCTGATCCAATGGTACTGTTGCAATCAGCATGTGAAACTACGCCAGGAAAAGCCATAAAATCGATAGGTGAAAATGACATTCAAAAGACCATTTTTGACGGCTGACTTATGTATGTGCTGGAAGTGCCATTTTTGGTGAATAATGGCTATTTACATCATATTGGGCTGAATTGAAAAATACATCAAATCCACCTGATCCAATGGTACTGTTGCAATCTGCACGTCAAACTACGACAGAAAAAGCCATAAAATCGATAGGTAAAAATGACATTCAAAAGACCATTTTTGACTGCTTACTGATGTGAGCGGTAAAAATGCATTTTTGGTCAATATTGGCTATTTCCATCAAATTGGGCTGAATTTAAAATACATCATATCCACCCGATCCAATGGTACCGTTTTAATCAACACGTCAAACTACGCCAGAAAAAGCCATAAAATCAATAGGTATAAATGACATTCAAAGGATCATTTTTGACGGCTCACTGATGTATATGCTGGAAGTGCCATTTTTCGTCAATATTGGCTATTTCCATCAAATTGGGCTGAATCGAAAAATACATCAAATCCACCCGATCCAATGGTACCGTTGCAATCAGCACGTCAAACTACGCCAGAAAAAGCCATAAAATCGACAGGTAAAAATGACATTCAAAAGACCATTTTTGTCGGTTCACTTATGTATTTGCTGGAAGTTTCATTTTTGGTCAATATTGGCTTCTTCCATCAAATTGGGCTGAATCGAAAAATACATCAAATCCACCCTATCTAATGGTACTGTTGCAATCAGCACGTCAAACTACGCCAGAAAAAGCCATAAAATCGGTAGGTAAAAATGACATTCAAAAGACCATTTTTGACGGCTCACTTATGTATTTGCTAGAAGTTTCATTTTTGGTCAATATTGGCTACTTCCATCAAATTGGGCTGAATTGAAAAATACATCAAATCCACCTGATCCAATGGTACCGTTGCAATCAGCATATCAAACTACGCCAGAAAAAGCCATAAAATCGATAGGTAAAAATGACATTCAAAAGACCATATTTGACAGCTTACTGATGTGAGCGGTAAAAATGCATTTTCGGTCAATATTGGCTTTTTTCATCAAATTGGGCTGAATCGAAAAATACATCAAATCCACCTGATCCAATGGTACCGTTGCAATCAACACGTCAATCTACGCCAGAAAAAGCCATAAAATCAATAGGTAAAAATGACATTCAAGAGACCATTTTTGACGGCTCACTAATGTATATGCTGGAAGTGCAATTTTCGGTCAATATTGGCTTTTTTCATCAAATTGGGCTGAATCGAAAAATACATCAAATCCACCCGATCCAATGGTACTGTTGCAATCAGCATGTTTAACTACGCCAGAAAAAGCCATAAAATCGATAGGTAAGAACGACTTTCAAAAGACCATTTTTGACGGCTTACTGATATGTGCAGTAAAAATGCATTTTTGGTCAATATTGGCTATTTCCATCAAATTGGGCTGAATTTAAAATACATCATATCCACCCGATCCAATGGTATCGTTTTAATCAATACGTCAAACTACGCCAGAAAAAGCCATAAAATCGATAGGTAAAAATGACATTCAAAGGACCATTTTTGACGGCTCACTAATGTATGTGCTGGAAGTGCCATTTTTCGTCAATATTGGCTATTTCCATCAAATTAAGCTGAATTTGAAATACATCATATCCACCCGATCCAATGGTACCGTTTTAATCAATACGTCAAACTACGCCAGAAAAAGCCATAAAATCGATAGGTAAAAATGACATTCAAGAGACCATTTTTGACGGCTTACTGATATGTGCAGTAAAAATGCATTTTTGGTCAATATTGGCTATTTCCTTCAAATTGGGCTGAATTGAAAAATACATCAAATCCACCCGATCCAATGGTACCGTTGCAATCAATACGTCAAACTACGCCAGAAAAAGCCATAAAATCTATAGGTAAAAATGACATTCAAAAGACCATTTTTGACGGCTCACTAATGTATGTGCTGGAAGTGCAATTTTCGGTCAATATTGGCTTTTTTCATCAAATTGGGCTGAATCGAATATTACATCAAATCCACCCGATCCAATGGTACCGTTGCAATCAGCACGTCAAACTACGTCAGAAAAAGCCAGAAAATCGATACGTGAAAATGACATTCAAAAGTCCATTTTTGCCGTCTTACTTATGTGATCAGTAAAAATGCATTTTTGGTCAATATTGGCTATTTCCATCAAATTGGGCTGAATTGAAAAATACATTAAATCCACCCGATCCAATGTTACTGTTGCAATCAGCACGTCAAACTACGCCAAAAAAAGCCATAAAATCGATAGGTAAAAACGACATTCAAAAGACCATTTTTGACGGCTTACTGATATGTGCAGTAAAAATGCATTTTTGGTCAATATTGGCTATTTCCATCAAATTGGGCTGAATCAAAAAATACATCAAATCCACCTGATCCAATGGTACCGTTGCAATCAGCACGTCAAACTACGCCAGAAAAAGCCATAAAATCGGTAGGTAAAAATGACATTCAAAAGACCATTTTTGACGGCTCACTTATGTATTTGCTAGAAGTTTCATTTTTGGTCAATATTGGCTACTTCCATCAAATTGGGCTGAATTGAAAAATACATCAAATCCACCTGATCCAATGGTACCGTTGCAATCAGCATATCAAACTACGCCAGAAAAAGCCATAAAATCGATAGGTAAAAATGACATTCAAAAGACCATATTTGACAGCTTACTGATGTGAGCGGTAAAAATGCATTTTCGGTCAATATTGGCTTTTTTCATCAAATTGGGCTGAATCGAAAAATACATCAAATCCACCTGATCCAATGGTACCGTTGCAATCAACACGTCAATCTACGCCAGAAAAAGCCATAAAATCAATAGGTAAAAATGACATTCAAGAGACCATTTTTGACGGCTCACTAATGTATATGCTGGAAGTGCAATTTTCGGTCAATATTGGCTTTTTTCATCAAATTGGGCTGAATCGAAAAATACATCAAATCCACCCGATCCAATGGTACTGTTGCAATCAGCATGTTTAACTACGCCAGAAAAAGCCATAAAATCGATAGGTAAGAACGACTTTCAAAAGACCATTTTTGACGGCTTACTGATATGTGCAGTAAAAATGCATTTTTGGTCAATATTGGCTATTTCCATCAAATTGGGCTGAATTTAAAATACATCATATCCACCCGATCCAATGGTATCGTTTTAATCAATACGTCAAACTACGCCAGAAAAAGCCATAAAATCGATAGGTAAAAATGACATTCAAAGGACCATTTTTGACGGCTCACTAATGTATGTGCTGGAAGTGCCATTTTTCGTCAATATTGGCTATTTCCATCAAATTAAGCTGAATTTGAAATACATCATATCCACCCGATCCAATGGTACCGTTTTAATCAATACGTCAAACTACGCCAGAAAAAGCCATAAAATCGATAGGTAAAAATGACATTCAAGAGACCATTTTTGACGGCTTACTGATATGTGCAGTAAAAATGCATTTTTGGTCAATATTGGCTATTTCCTTCAAATTGGGCTGAATTGAAAAATACATCAAATCCACCCGATCCAATGGTACCGTTGCAATCAATACGTCAAACTACGCCAGAAAAAGCCATAAAATCTATAGGTAAAAATGACATTCAAAAGACCATTTTTGACGGCTCACTAATGTATGTGCTGGAAGTGCAATTTTCGGTCAATATTGGCTTTTTTCATCAAATTGGGCTGAATCGAATATTACATCAAATCCACCCGATCCAATGGTACCGTTGCAATCAGCACGTCAAACTACGTCAGAAAAAGCCAGAAAATCGATACGTGAAAATGACATTCAAAAGTCCATTTTTGCCGTCTTACTTATGTGATCAGTAAAAATGCATTTTTGGTCAATATTGGCTATTTCCATCAAATTGGGCTGAATTGAAAAATACATTAAATCCACCCGATCCAATGTTACTGTTGCAATCAGCACGTCAAACTACGCCAAAAAAAGCCATAAAATCGATAGGTAAAAACGACATTCAAAAGACCATTTTTGACGGCTTACTGATATGTGCAGTAAAAATGCATTTTTGGTCAATATTGGCTATTTCCATCAAATTGGGCTGAATCAAAAAATACATCAAATCCACCTGATCCAATGGTACCGTTGCAATCAGCACGTCAAACTACGCCAGAAAAAGCCATAAAATCGGTAGGTAAAAATGACATTCAAAAGACCATTTTTGACGGCTCACTTATGTATTTGCTAGAAGTTTCATTTTTGGTCAATATTGGCTACTTCCATCAAATTGGGCTGAATTGAAAAATACATCAAATCCACCTGATCCAATGGTACCGTTGCAATCAGCATATCAAACTACGCCAGAAAAAGCCATAAAATCGATAGGTAAAAATGACATTCAAAAGACCATATTTGACAGCTTACTGATGTGAGCGGTAAAAATGCATTTTCGGTCAATATTGGCTTTTTTCATCAAATTGGGCTGAATCGAAAAATACATCAAATCCACCTGATCCAATGGTACCGTTGCAATCAACACGTCAATCTACGCCAGAAAAAGCCATAAAATCAATAGGTAAAAATGACATTCAAGAGACCATTTTTGACGGCTCACTAATGTATATGCTGGAAGTGCAATTTTCGGTCAATATTGGCTTTTTTCATCAAATTGGGCTGAATCGAAAAATACATCAAATCCACCCGATCCAATGGTACTGTTGCAATCAGCATGTTTAACTACGCCAGAAAAAGCCATAAAATCGATAGGTAAGAACGACTTTCAAAAGACCATTTTTGACGGCTTACTGATATGTGCAGTAAAAATGCATTTTTGGTCAATATTGGCTATTTCCATCAAATTGGGCTGAATTTAAAATACATCATATCCACCCGATCCAATGGTATCGTTTTAATCAATACGTCAAACTACGCCAGAAAAAGCCATAAAATCGATAGGTAAAAATGACATTCAAAGGACCATTTTTGACGGCTCACTAATGTATGTGCTGGAAGTGCCATTTTTCGTCAATATTGGCTATTTCCATCAAATTAAGCTGAATTTGAAATACATCATATCCACCCGATCCAATGGTACCGTTTTAATCAATACGTCAAACTACGCCAGAAAAAGCCATAAAATCGATAGGTAAAAATGACATTCAAGAGACCATTTTTGACGGCTTACTGATATGTGCAGTAAAAATGCATTTTTGGTCAATATTGGCTATTTCCTTCAAATTGGGCTGAATTGAAAAATACATCAAATCCACCCGATCCAATGGTACCGTTGCAATCAATACGTCAAACTACGCCAGAAAAAGCCATAAAATCTATAGGTAAAAATGACATTCAAAAGACCATTTTTGACGGCTCACTAATGTATGTGCTGGAAGTGCAATTTTCGGTCAATATTGGCTTTTTTCATCAAATTGGGCTGAATCGAATATTACATCAAATCCACCCGATCCAATGGTACCGTTGCAATCAGCACGTCAAACTACGTCAGAAAAAGCCAGAAAATCGATACGTGAAAATGACATTCAAAAGTCCATTTTTGCCGTCTTACTTATGTGATCAGTAAAAATGCATTTTTGGTCAATATTGGCTATTTCCATCAAATTGGGCTGAATTGAAAAATACATTAAATCCACCCGATCCAATGTTACTGTTGCAATCAGCACGTCAAACTACGCCAAAAAAAGCCATAAAATCGATAGGTAAAAACGACATTCAAAAGACCATTTTTGACGGCTTACTGATATGTGCAGTAAAAATGCATTTTTGGTCAATATTGGCTATTTCCATCAAATTGGGCTGAATCAAAAAATACATCAAATCCACCTGATCCAATGGTACCGTTGCAATCAGCACGTCAAACTACGCCAGAAAAAGCCATAAAATCGGTAGGTAAAAATGACATTCAAAAGACCATTTTTGACGGCTCACTTATGTATTTGCTAGAAGTTTCATTTTTGGTCAATATTGGCTACTTCCATCAAATTGGGCTGAATTGAAAAATACATCAAATCCACCTGATCCAATGGTACCGTTGCAATCAGCATATCAAACTACGCCAGAAAAAGCCATAAAATCGATAGGTAAAAATGACATTCAAAAGACCATATTTGACAGCTTACTGATGTGAGCGGTAAAAATGCATTTTCGGTCAATATTGGCTTTTTTCATCAAATTGGGCTGAATCGAAAAATACATCAAATCCACCTGATCCAATGGTACCGTTGCAATCAACACGTCAATCTACGCCAGAAAAAGCCATAAAATCAATAGGTAAAAATGACATTCAAGAGACCATTTTTGACGGCTCACTAATGTATATGCTGGAAGTGCAATTTTCGGTCAATATTGGCTTTTTTCATCAAATTGGGCTGAATCGAAAAATACATCAAATCCACCCGATCCAATGGTACTGTTGCAATCAGCATGTTTAACTACGCCAGAAAAAGCCATAAAATCGATAGGTAAGAACGACTTTCAAAAGACCATTTTTGACGGCTTACTGATATGTGCAGTAAAAATGCATTTTTGGTCAATATTGGCTATTTCCATCAAATTGGGCTGAATTTAAAATACATCATATCCACCCGATCCAATGGTATCGTTTTAATCAATACGTCAAACTACGCCAGAAAAAGCCATAAAATCGATAGGTAAAAATGACATTCAAAGGACCATTTTTGACGGCTCACTAATGTATGTGCTGGAAGTGCCATTTTCGTCAATATTGGCTATTTCCATCAAATTAAGCTGAATTTGAAATACATCATATCCACCCGATCCAATGGTACCGTTTTAATCAATACGTCAAACTACGCCAGAAAAAGCCATAAAATCGATAGGTAAAAATGACATTCAAGAGACCATTTTTGACGGCTTACTGATATGTGCAGTAAAAATGCATTTTTGGTCAATATTGGCTATTTCCTTCAAATTGGGCTGAATTGAAAAATACATCAAATCCACCCGATCCAATGGTACCGTTGCAATCAATACGTCAAACTACGCCAGAAAAAGCCATAAAATCTATAGGTAAAAATGACATTCAAAAGACCATTTTTGACGGCTCACTAATGTATGTGCTGGAAGTGCAATTTTCGGTCAATATTGGCTTTTTTCATCAAATTGGGCTGAATCGAATATTACATCAAATCCACCCGATCCAATGGTACCGTTGCAATCAGCACGTCAAACTACGTCAGAAAAAGCCAGAAAATCGATACGTGAAAATGACATTCAAAAGTCCATTTTTGCCGTCTTACTTATGTGATCAGTAAAAATGCATTTTTGGTCAATATTGGCTATTTCCATCAAATTGGGCTGAATTGAAAAATACATTAAATCCACCCGATCCAATGTTACTGTTGCAATCAGCACGTCAAACTACGCCAAAAAAAGCCATAAAATCGATAGGTAAAAACGACATTCAAAAGACCATTTTTGACGGCTTACTGATATGTGCAGTAAAAATGCATTTTTGGTCAATATTGGCTATTTCCATCAAATTGGGCTGAATCAAAAAATACATCAAATCCACCTGATCCAATGGTACCGTTGCAATCAGCACGTCAAACTACGCCAGAAAAAGCCATAAAATCGATAGGTAAAAATGACATTCAAGAGACCATTTTTGACGGCTTACTGATATGTGCAGTGAAAATGCATTTTTGTCAATATTGGCTATTTCCATCAAATTGGGCTGAATTGAAAAATACATCAAATCCACCCGATCCAATTTTTACAGTTGCAATCAACACGTCAAACTACGCCAGAAAGAGCCATAAAATCGATAAGTAAAAATGACATTCAAAAGACCATTTTTGTTGGCTCATTTATGTATTTGCTGGAAGTTTCATTTTTGGTCAATATTGGCTATCTACATCAAATTGGGCTTAATTGAAAATACATCAAATCCACCTGATCCAATGGTACCGTTGCAATCAGCATGTGAAACTACGCCAAAAAAAGCCATAAAATGGATAGGTAAAAATGACATTCAAAAGACCATTTTTGACGGCTGACTTATGTATGTGCTGGAAGTGCCATTTTTGGTCAATATTGGCTACTTCCATCAAATTGGGCTGAATCGAAAAATACATCAAATCCACCCGATCCAATGGTACCGTTGCAATCAGCACGTCAAACTACGCCAGAAAAAGCCATAAAATCGATAGGTAAAATGACATTTAAAAGACCATTTTTGACAGCTTACTGATGTGAGCGGTAAAAATGCATTTTTGGTCAATATTGGGTATTTCCATCAAATTGGGCTGAATTTAAAATACATCATATCCACCCGATCCAATGGTACCGTTTTAATCAACACGTCAAACTACGCCAGAAAAAGCCATAAAATCAATAGGTAAAAATGACATTCAAAGGATCATTTTTGACGGCTCACTAATGTATATGCTGGAAGTGCAATTTTCGGTCAATATTGGCTTTTTTCATCAAATTGGGCTGAATCGAAAAATACATCAAATCCACCCGATCCAATGGTACCGTTGCAATCAGCACGTCAAACTACGCCAGAAAAAGCCATAAAATCAATAGGTAAAAATGACATTCAAAAGACCATTTTTGATGGCTCACTTATGTATGTGCTCAAAGTGCCATTTTCAGTCAATATTGACTATTTCCATCAAATTGGACTGAATCAAAAAAAACATCAAATCCACCCGATCCTATGGTACCATTGCAATCAGCACGTCAAACTACGCCAAAAAAAACCATAAAATCGATAGGTAAAAATGACATTCAAAAGACCTTTTTTGACAGCTTACTGATATGTGCAGTACAAATGCATTTTTGATCAAAATTGGCTATTTCCATCAAATTCGGCTGAATTGAAAAATACATCACATCCACCCGATCCAATGGTACCGTTGCAATCAGCACGTCTAACTACGTCAGAAAAGCCAGAAAATCGATACGTAAAAATGACATTCAAAAGTCCATTTTGCTGTCTTATTTATGTGATCAGTAAAAATGCATTTTTGGTCAATATGGGCTATTTCCATCAAATTGGGCTGAATTGAAAAATACATCAAATCCACCCGATCCAATGTTACTGTTGCAATCAGCACGTCAAACTACGCCAGAAAAAGCCAGAAAATCGATAGGTAAAAATGAAATACAAAAGACCATTTTTGACGGCTCACTGATGTATATAGTGAAAATGTATTTCTGGTCAATATTGGATATTTCCATTAAATTGGGCTGAATCGAAAATACATCAAATCCACCTGATCCAACGGGTACCGTTGCAATCAGCACGTCAAACTACGCCAAAAAAAGCCATATAATCGATAAGTAAAAATGACATTCAAAAGACCATTTTGACTCCTTACTGATGTGTGCGGTAAAAATGCATTTTTGGTCAATATATGCTATTTACATCGAATTGGGCTGAACCGAAAAAACATAAAATCCACCCGATCCAATGGTACCGTTGCAATCAGCACGTCAAAATACACCAGAAAAAGCCCGAAAATCGATAGGTAAAAATGACATTCAAACGACCATTTTTGACTGCTCACTTATGTATGTGCTGGAAGTGCCATTCTTGGTCAATATTGGCTACTTCCATCCAATTGGGCTGAATCGAAAAATACATCAAATCCACCCGATCCAATGGTACCGTTGCAATCAGCACGTCAAACTACGCCGGAAAAAGCCATAGAATCGATAGGTAAAAATGACATTCAAAAGACCATTTTTGACAGCTTACTGATGTGAGTGGTAAAAATGCATTTTTGGTCAATATTGGCTATTTCCCTCAAATTCGGCTGAATTGAAAAATACATCCAATCCACCCGATCCAATGGTACCGTTGCAATCAGCACGTCAAACTACGTCAGAAAAAGCCAGAAAATCAATAGGTAAAAATGACATTCAAAAGACCATTCTTGCCGGCTTACTTATGTGATCGGTAAAAATGCATTTTCGGTCAATATTGGCTATTTCCATCAAATTGGGCTGAATTGAAAAATACATCAAATCCACCCGATCCAATGGTACTGTTGCAATCAACACGTCAAACTACGCCAGAAAAAGCCATAAAATCGATAGGTAAGAATGACATTCAAAAGACCATTTTGGACGGCTCACTGATCCGTGCGGTTAAAATGCATTTTTGGTCAATATTGGCTATTTCCATCGAATTGGGCTGAATCGAAAAATACATCAAATCCACTGATCCAATGGTACTGTTGCAATCAGCATGTTTAACTACACTAGAAAAAGCAATAAAATCGATAGGTAAAAATGACATTCAAAAGACCATTTTTGACGGCTCACTGATGTATATAGTAAAAATGCATTTTTGGTCAATATTGGCTATTTCCATCAAATTGGGCTGAATCCAAAATACATCAAATCCACCTGATCTAACGGTACCATTGCAATCAGCTCGTCAAACTACGCCAGAAAAAGCCATAAAATCGATAGGTAAAAATGACATTCAAAAGACCATTTTTGACTCTTTACTGATGTGTGCAGTAAAAATGCATTTTTGGTCAATATTGGCTACTTCCATCGAATTGGGCTGAATCGAAAAAAACATCAAATCCACCCGATCCAATGGTACCGTTGCAATCAGCACGTCAAAATACACCAGAAAAAGCCATAAAATCGATAGGTAAAAATGACATTCAAACGACCATTTTTGACTGCTCACTTATGTATGTGCTGGAAGTGCCATTTTTTGTCAATATTGGCTATTTTCATCAAATTGTGCTGAATCGAAAAATACATCAAATCCACCCGATCCAATGGTACCGTTGCAATCAACACGTCAAACTACGCCAGAAAAAGCCATAAAATCGATAGGTGAAAATGACATTCAAAAGACCATTTTTGACGGCTCACTTATGTATTTATTGGAAGTGCTATTTTCGGTCAGGGTTAGGGTTAGGGTTAGGGTTAGGGTTAGGGTTAGGGTTAGGGTTAGGGTTAGGGTTAGGGTTAGGGTTAGGGTTAGGGTTAGGGTTAGGGTTAGGGTTAGGGTTAGGGTTAGGGTTAGGGTTAGGGTTAGGGTTAGGGTTAGGGTTAGGGTTAGGGTTAGGGTTAGGGTTAGGGTTAGGGTTAGGGTTAGGGTTAGGGTTAGGGTTAGGGTTAGGGTTAGGGTTAGGGTTAGGGTTAGGGTTAGGGTTAGGGTTAGGGTTAGGGTTAGGGTTAGGGTTAGGGTTAGGGTTAGGGTTAGGGTTAGGGTTAGGGTTAGGGTTAGGGTTAGGGTTAGGGTTAGGGTTAGGGTTAGGGTTAGGGTTAGGGTTAGGGTTAGGGTTAGGGTTAGGGTTAGGGTTAGGGTTAGGGTTAGGGTTAGGGTTAGGGTTAGGGTTAGGGTTAGGGTTAGGGTTAGGGTTAGGGTTAGGGTTAGGGTTAGGGTTAGGGTTAGGGTTAGGGTTAGGGTTAGGGTTAGGGTTAGGGTTAGGGTTAGGGTTAGGGTTAGGGTTAGGGTTAGGGTTAGGGGTTAGGGTTAGGGTTAGGGTTAGGGTTAGGGTTAGGGTTAGGGTTAGGGTTAGGGTTAGGGTTAGGGTTAGGGTTAGGGTTAGGGTTAGGGTAGGGTTAGGGTTAGGGTTAGGGTTAGGGTTAGGGGGTTAGGGTGAGGGTTAGGGTTAGGGTTAGGGTTTGGGTTGGGATGCAGGGT
>OY735200.1:91627595-91736792 GCA_963457665.1 Thysanoteuthis rhombus | reverse complement strand
CTAACCCTAACCCTAACCCTAACCTAACCTAACCCTAACCCTAACCCTAACCCTAACCTAACCCTAACCCTAACCCTAACCTAACCCTAACCCTAACCCTAACCCTAACCCTAACCCTAACCCTAACCCTAACCCTAACCCTAACCCTACCCTAACCCTAACCCTAACCCTAACCCTAACCCTAACCCTAACCCTAACCCTAACCCTAACCCTAACCCTAACCCTAACCCTAACCCTAACCCTAACCCTAACCCTAACCCTAACCCTAACCCTAACCCTAACCCTAACCCTAACCCTAACCCTAACCCTAACCCTAACCCTAACCCTAACCCTAACCCTAACCCTAACCTAACCCTAACCCTAACCCTAACCTAACCCTAACCCTAACCCTAACCCTAACCCTAACCCTAACCCTAACCCTAACCCTAACCCTAACCCTAACCCTAAACCTAACCCTAACCTAACCCTAACCCTAACCCTAACCCTACCCTAACCCTAACCCTAACCCTAACCCTACCCTAACCCTAACCCTAACCCTAACCCTAACCCTAACCCTAACCCTAACCCTAACCCTAACCCTAACCCTAACCTAACCCTAACCCTAACCCTAACCCTAACCCTAACCCTAACCCTAACCCTAACCCTAACCCTAACCCTAACCCTAACCCTAACCCTAACCCTAACCCTAACCCTAACCCTAACCCTAACCCTAACCCTAACCCTAACCCTAACCCTAACCCTAACCCTAACCCTAACCCTAACCCTAACCCTAACCCTAACCCTAACCTAACCCTAACCCTAACCCTAACCCTAACCCTAACCCTAACCCTAACCCTAACCCTAACCCTAACCTAACCCTAACCCTAACCCTAACCCTAACCCTAACCCTAACCCTAACCCTAACCCTAACCCTAACCCTAACCCTAACCCTAACCCTAACCCTAACCCTAACCCTAACCCTAACCCTAACCTAACCCTAACCCTAACCCTAACCCTAACCCTAACCCTAACCCTAACCCTAACCTAACCCTAACCCTAACCCTAACCCTAACCCTAACCCTAACCCTAACCCTAACCCTAACCCTAACCCTAACCCTAACCCTAACCCTAACCCTAACCCTAACCCTAACCTAACCCTAACCCTAACCCTAACCCTAACCTAACCCTAACCCTAACCCTAACCTAACCCTAACCCTAACCCTAACCCTAACCCTACCCCCTAACCCTAACCCTAACCCTAACCCTAACCCTAACCCTAACCCTAACCCTAACCCTAACCCTAACCCTAACCCTAACCTAACCCTAACCCTAACCCCTAACCTAACCCTAACCCTAACCCTAACCCTAACCCTAACCCTAACCTAACCCTAACCCTAACCCTAACCCTAACCTAACCCTAACCCTAACCCTAACCCTAACCCTAACCCTAACCCTAACCCTAACCTAACCCTAACCCTAACCCTAACCTAACCCTAACCCTAACCCTAACCTAACCCTAACCCTAACCCTAACCCTAACCCTAACCCTAACCCTAACCCTAACCCTAACCCTAACCCTAACCCTAACCCTAACCCTAACCCTAACCCTAACCTAACCCTAACCCTAACCCTAACCCTAACCCTAACCCTAACCCTAACCCTAACCCTAACCCTAACCCTAACCCTAACCCTAACCCTAACCCTAACCCTAACCCTAACCCTAACCCTAACCCTAACCCTAACCCTAACCCTAACCCTAACCCTAACCCTAACCCTAACCCTAACCCTAACCCTAACCCTAACCTAACCCTAACCCTAACCCTAACCCTAACCCTAACCCTAACCCTAACCCTAACCCTAACCTAACCCTAACCCTAACCCTAACCCTAACCCTAACCCTAACCCTAACCCTAACCCTAACCCTAACCCTAACCCTAACCCTAACCCTAACCCTAACCCTAACCCTAACCCTAACCCTAACCCTAACCCTAACCCTAACCCTAACCCTAACCCTAACCCTAACCCTAACCCTAACCCTAACCCTAACCCTAACCCTAACCCTAACCCTAACCCTAACCCTAACCCTAACCTAACCCTAACCCTAACCCTAACCCTAACCCTAACCCTAACCCTAACCCTAACCCTAACCCTAACCCTAACCCTAACCCTAACCCTAACCCTAACCCTAACCCTAACCCTAACCCTAACCCTAACCCTAACCCTAACCCTAACCCTAACCCTAACCCTAACCCTAACCCTAACCCTAACCCTAACCCTAACCCTAACCCTAACCCTAACCCTAACCCTAACCCTAACCCTAACCCTAACCCTAACCCTAACCCTAACCCTAACCCTAACCCTAACCCTAACCCTAACCCTAACCCTAACCCTAACCCTAACCCTAACCCTAACCCTAACCCTAACCCTAACCCTAACCCTAACCCTAACCCTAACCCTAACCCTAACCCTAACCCTAACCCTAACCCTAACCCTAACCCTAACCCTAACCCTAACCCTAACCCTAACCCTAACCCTAACCCTAACCCTAACCCTAACCCTAACCCTAACCCTAACCCTAACCCTAACCCTAACCCTAACCCTAACCCTAACCCTAACCCTAACCCTAACCCTAACCCTAACCCTAACCCTAACCCTAACCCTAACCCTAACCCTAACCCTAACCCTAACCCTAACCCTAACCCTAACCCTAACCCTAACCCTAACCCTAACCCTAACCCTAACCCTAACCCTAACCCTAACCCTAACCCTAACCCTAACCCTAACCCTAACCCTAACCCTAACCCTAACCCTAACCCTAACCCTAACCCTAACCCTAACCCTAACCCTAACCCTAACCCTAACCCTAACCCTAACCCTAACCCTAACCCTAACCCTAACCCTAACCCTAACCCTAACCCTAACCCTAACCCTAACCCTAACCCTAACCCTAACCCTAACCCTAACCCTAACCCTAACCCTAACCCTAACCCTAACCCTAACCCTAACCCTAACCCTAACCCTAACCCTAACCCTAACCCTAACCCTAACCCTAACCCTAACCCTAACCCTAACCCTAACCCTAACCCTAACCCTAACCCTAACCCTAACCCTAACCCTAACCCTAACCCTAACCCTAACCCTAACCCTAACCCTAACCTAACCCTAACCCTAACCCTAACCCTAACCCTAACCCTAACCCTAACCCTAACCCTAACCCTAACCCTAACCCTAACCCTAACCCTAACCCTAACCCTAACCCTAACCCTAACCCTAACCCTAACCCTAACCCTAACCCTAACCCTAACCCTAACCCTAACCCTAACCCTAACCCTAACCCTAACCCTAACCCTAACCCTAACCCAACCCTAACCCTAACCCTAACCCTAACCCTAACCCTAACCCTAACCCTAACCCTAACCCTAACCCTAACCCTAACCCTAACCCTAACCCTAACCCTAACCCTAACCCTAACCCTAACCCTAACCCTAACCCTAACCCTAACCCCTAACCCTAACCCTAACCCTAACCCTAACCCTAACCCTAACCCTAACCCTAACCCTAACCCTAACCCTAACCCTAACCCTAACCCTAACCCTAACCCTAACCCTAACCCTAACCCTAACCCTAACCCTAACCCTAACCCTAACCCTAACCCTAACCCTAACCCTAACCCTAACCCTAACCCTAACCCTAACCCTAACCCTAACCCTAACCCTAACCCTAACCCTAACCCTAACCCTAACCCTAACCCTAACCCTAACCCTAACCCTAACCCTAACCCTAACCCTAACCCTAACCCTAACCCTAACCCTAACCCTAACCCTAACCCTAACCCTAACCCTAACCCTAACCCTAACCCTAACCCTAACCCTAACCCTAACCCTAACCCTAACCCTAACCCTAACCCTAACCCTAACCCTAACCCTAACCCTAACCCTAACCCTAACCCTAACCCTAACCCTAACCCTAACCCTAACCCTAACCCTAACCCTAACCCTAACCCTAACCCTAACCCTAACCCTAACCCTAACCCTAACCCTAACCCTAACCCTAACCCTAACCCTAACCCTAACCCTAACCCTAACCCTAACCCTAACCCTAACCCTAACCCTAACCCTAACCCTAACCCTAACCCTAACCCTAACCCTAACCCTAACCCTAACCCTAACCCTAACCCTAACCCTAACCCTAACCCTAACCCTAACCTAACCCTAACCCTAACCCTAACCCTAACCCTAACCCTAACCCTAACCCTAACCCTAACCCTAACCCTAACCCTAACCCTAACCCTAACCCTAACCCTAACCCTAACCCTAACCCTAACCCTAACCCTAACCCTAACCCTAACCCTAACCCTAACCCTAACCCTAACCCTAACCCTAACCCTAACCCTAACCCTAACCCTAACCCTAACCCTAACCCTAACCCTAACCCTAACCCTAACCCTAACCCTAACCCTAACCCTAACCCTAACCCTAACCCTAACCCTAACCCTAACCCTAACCCTAACCCTAACCCTAACCCTAACCCTAACCCTAACCCTAACCCTAACCCTAACCCTAACCCTAACCCTAACCCTAACCCTAACCCTAACCCTAACCCTAACCCTAACCCTAACCCTAACCCTAACCCTAACCCTAACCCTAACCCTAACCCTAACCCTAACCCTAACCCTAACCCTAACCCTAACCCTAACCCTAACCCTAACCCTAACCCTAACCCTAACCCTAACCCTAACCCTAACCCTAACCCTAACCCTAACCCTAACCCTAACCCTAACCCTAACCCTAACCCTAACCCTAACCCTAACCCTAACCCTAACCCTAACCCTAACCCTAACCCTAACCCTAACCCTAACCCTAACCCTAACCCTAACCCTAACCCTAACCCTAACCCTAACCCTAACCCTAACCCTAACCCTAACCCTAACCCTAACCCTAACCCTAACCCTAACCCTAACCCTAACCCTAACCCTAACCCTAACCCTAACCCTAACCCTAACCCTAACCCTAACCCTAACCCTAACCCTAACCCTAACCCTAACCCTAACCCTAACCCTAACCCTAACCCTAACCCTAACCCTAACCCTAACCCTAACCCTAACCCTAACCCTAACCCTAACCCTAACCCTAACCCTAACCCTAACCCTAACCCTAACCCTAACCCTAACCCTAACCCTAACCCTAACCCTAACCCTAACCCTAACCCTAACCCTAACCCTAACCCTAACCCTAACCCTAACCCTAACCCTAACCCTAACCCTAACCCTAACCCTAACCCTAACCCTAACCCTAACCCTAACCCTAACCCTAACCCTAACCCTAACCCTAACCCTAACCCTAACCCTAACCCTAACCCTAACCCTAACCCTAACCCTAACCCTAACCCTAACCCTAACCCTAACCCTAACCCTAACCCTAACCCTAACCCTAACCCTAACCCTAACCCTAACCCTAACCCTAACCCTAACCCTAACCCTAACCCTAACCCTAACCCTAACCCTAACCCTAACCCTAACCCTAACCCTAACCCTAACCCTAACCCTAACCCTAACCCTAACCCTAACCCTAACCCTAACCCTAACCCTAACCCTAACCCTAACCCTAACCCTAACCCTAACCCTAACCCTAACCCTAACCCTAACCCTAACCCTAACCCTAACCCTAACCCTAACCCTAACCCTAACCCTAACCCTAACCCTAACCCTAACCCTAACCCTAACCCTAACCCTAACCCTAACCCTAACCCTAACCCTAACCCTAACCCTAACCCTAACCCTAACCCTAACCCTAACCCTAACCCTAACCCTAACCCTAACCCTAACCCTAACCCTAACCCTAACCCTAACCCTAACCCTAACCCTAACCCTAACCCTAACCCTAACCCTAACCCTAACCCTAACCCTAACCCTAACCCTAACCCTAACCCTAACCCTAACCCTAACCCTAACCCTAACCCTAACCCTAACCCTAACCCTAACCCTAACCCTAACCCTAACCCTAACCCTAACCCTAACCCTAACCCTAACCCTAACCCTAACCCTAACCCTAACCCTAACCCTAACCCTAACCCTAACCCTAACCCTAACCCTAACCCTAACCCTAACCCTAACCCTAACCCTAACCCTAACCCTAACCCTAACCCTAACCCTAACCCTAACCCTAACCCTAACCCTAACCCTAACCCTAACCCTAACCCTAACCCTAACCCTAACCCTAACCCTAACCCTAACCCTAACCCTAACCCTAACCCTAACCCTAACCCTAACCCTAACCCTAACCCTAACCCTAACCCTAACCCTAACCCTAACCCTAACCCTAACCCTAACCCTAACCCTAACCCTAACCCTAACCCTAACCCTAACCCTAACCCTAACCCTAACCCTAACCCTAACCCTAACCCTAACCCTAACCCTAACCCTAACCCTAACCCTAACCCTAACCCTAACCCTAACCCTAACCCTAACCCTAACCCTAACCCTAACCCTAACCCTAACCCTAACCCTAACCCTAACCCTAACCCTAACCCTAACCCTAACCCTAACCCTAACCCTAACCCTAACCCTAACCCTAACCCTAACCCTAACCCTAACCCTAACCCTAACCCTAACCCTAACCCTAACCCTAACCCTAACCCTAACCCTAACCCTAACCCTAACCCTAACCCTAACCTAACCCTAACCCTAACCCTAACCCTAACCCTAACCCTAACCCTAACCCTAACCCTAACCCTAACCCTAACCCTAACCCTAACCCTAACCCTAACCCTAACCCTAACCCTTAACCCCTAACCCCTAACCCTAACCCTAACCCTAACCCTAACCCCTAACCTTAAGGATGATAGTTCTAAAAGATACTCATCTCTTTGAATAAGAAAAATGTCCACACATAAATAATTTATATCCCTTTTTCGAACCTTCCATTATAATGTATTTATTCATAAATAAGTAGAACACGTGAATTTAGATACAAATAATAGTCAGAATATGCACCATTATGAAAGTACGTCAGACAAGACAAAATCTTATCCATTGCAAAACTAAACGTTAGTGTTAAATGTCATTTTGTAATGAAACCAATAGTTTAAAATGTTACAAGCAATAAATTCATCCCAGGAATACTGAAAATGTACTAAGATTATCCAAATATCTTTAATACATTAAATGGTAGCTTTTTTAGCCAATTTTGTCTACACTATTATAATAAGTACTGAATTTAAATTTGTCGACGATTTTGAGTGAAAATATAGGAAATTGCAGAATAAGCTATTTAACTCTTGAGTAAAAAAAAAAAATAACGGAAAAAATGACATTTTAATTGGTTTATAAATATGACTAAAAGTTTCCACTTGTATAAAATACTATTTATCGTCAAAATCATAAGAAGAAAGTTTGGAGAAAAATCAGATATAAACTTGCTCTGTAAAAATCGGAGATTTTTCCAAAAATTTACCGTGTGAAAAGTTTTCTCAATAATATAATATCTATTAGTCATTATTGAATAAAAATGCCTCCATGGGCATCGCTGTGAAAGAATTACATTAGAAATATTCAGCATGAAGATATGCATTATATAGAGTAGAATAGAATAAATAATATCCAAAGTACCTTTAAATCTTTTCATTTTACAAATTTTCCAATTTTCAGTCTTGACAATATGAAAATAAAATAATTCAGAAACATATCCCTGGGTATATACATTTTTAAAAAAATAAAATAAAATAAAATAAAATAAAATAGTCATAGGAAGAAAATTTTAAAAAAACATAGTTATCTCCCTTTGCTTGCGGGATAATTTTTACAGTGGGGTTATTTTCCTGGTTGAATTTTACCTTTTTATAATTTACCCTACTTTCTGTTGGAAAATATACTTCATCTAATACATTTCTGATATTTTAGACATAGTAAAGAATATCGAAAAAAATAAAAGTGTAAAAGAATTGATAGAATGTAAAATAATGAAATGATTGTGTGTGTTGCGAATTTAGTTTTTTATCTAAATGTGGATGATTTTGGTTGTGTTTAGATATCAGAAATTGCAATTTAGATGTTAGGTGTAGATTTACATTTTTTTAACCAACTGAATTAAACCAAATATGTTGTTTCCTCTCTTTTATTCATGAGAATCAGGTCTTGATGCTTTTGTGGAAATAAAGTTGATAAATTAATCCTCCATCATAAACCTCTGTAGTGCCTCCTATACTTTTAGTTAGGAATTTAGTACTCTTCTTTTAGCGAGATACCGAAAACGTCACTTCCTCTGGCGACCCCTATAAAACCCCTGGACGCACATGGTCTGACTAATGCTAGACCACGATTTCTGGCCTTTCCTTCGGGATCAAGGTGTAGTATCTGTTCCACAGCAGAGCCCGAGGCGCAGCTACTGACACTTGCCCGTCGAATGGGCTGGAGATTGGGTTGTGGATGGTGTCGAAGACCGACTGCGCCAGTGCAGTGCGAGGCTGCCATTGCTAAGCGCATCGGGGAGCCTTTGGACCCGTCCTTGGGCTCTCCTATCATTACTCGGCCCAGCTGCAGGGGGTCAGTTTCCCCGGGGCAGCACTACTCCATTGCACTTAACGGAGCAGGTCCCCGTGGCAGAGGTTGCTTTGGTTGCATTGCAAAACCGAAGCTGCGTCGGCTGGAGCCATTTTTACACAAATGGTTTCCTGTTCTTCTCACGTTAAGTTCGACCTTGTGTCATATTTTGCTGTGGTGGGACAGCGAATAAACACTCCTCACTAGCTCCAGCACCACTAGCTGGGTACGCTACTAGCCCCGGCCTCTGCGGCCAGCCATTCTCTCTCTTTCCTTCTCCCTGCCCAAACGCTCCTTGGTGCCAGTATTCCTAGCTGGCCATGCCTCTGGCCCCGGCCTTTCCAGCCGGCCACTCCCTTACCTTCTCTCTAAGATCGTTATCATGTCGCCAACCCACTGGCCGATCCGATCTTAACCATCATCCTCACTTCGGGAAACACGCATGGATAAAACTCCATGTTCTATGTCTTTTATAGTCTGTTTGTCGAGAGTCTAAAAGCGTCTGAGAATAGCACCCAAGTTAACTCACTTACTTGGCACTGAACCCGGTTTCCACGTATCCAGGAGCAATCCAACCATACGGAATCCACGCGTTCAGACAACTCCGCTACAACTCCGACGCCATTACTATCAAGACAAAAGAGCTTCCACCTTTTGCCATCTCTTCTACCTCTTCTCCTAACATTACTTCTCACGATCGATTGTATTAATGTTATCTTTACATGTACATCATCTTTATTCTTTAATTATACATATGCTTTTTCCCTGGCCAAAATATGTGTATATCTTCATTCCACATCTTTATTTCAATGCGCGTCCAACTTTATACTTGGCACGTATTCCATTCTCTTCGTACAGCTTCCTTTCCTTCCACAGCTACAGAGCCGGTGCACTACACATCACCCATGAGGATCCCAAATCCTCGTCTCTCAACAATCCATCGCTGTTCGGATTCAACAATAGACACTACGTGTGAAAAAAAGGGTGTAGACAACAACAAAAAAGAGACTCTACATCCTATACCTCAATATTGCATTGACAGAGAGATCCATTTTCTCAGAGAATACTAGATATAAGTGTTGGTTTTAGTGTTGTAATAAAGCCTAATAAAGTTCATAACAGAAAATGCGTCATTGTTCAAGACTGAAAAGTTACCGACAGAAGGGAGTTAATTATGTATGGATCTGTCCCAGAATTTAATCACTTCTTCCACGGTCGATAGCTCACCACTTTACGAAATTTCATTGAAATTCATCGAGAGCTTTTAGAGATATCGCATGGAGACATGAAATATTAGCGATTTTATATGCTGCAGACATATAACTACGACGAAGAGGAGGTAATTACAGGGGCGCCGGAAGAACATCCTTCTTGGCTCGGGGTAACTGTGTGCCTTCAGTAAAAATAGGCAAGTGTTGGACATACTGAAACGAATATTTGTTTGTATTAACCAACTGAATAATTTTTTCTCATAACTGTAAGAACATCTTCATTATAAAAAAAATTCAGAAGTATTTAGACTTTCTATCATTTATGGTTAGAGAAATACACAAAAAACTAGAATAGCAAATTTCTGTGTTCCGTCAAATTCATATCCTCCCACGTTATGAAACAGACGATCTTTCATCATGCTGTTGTGATCTTAGAGTAAGCTATAGAATACGACAAATGCACTTGCATTGACCTGATCAAAGATTTACCTGTTCCGTTATATAACCAGTGTTGTCAAATAAACAATTTTTCGGATGAAACTGGCTGAATTTTTTTTTCAAATTGATCCAATGCAAATGTACTATAACCAAAAATCTGGCTGACTTTGATAGAAGTAAAAGTTTTATTATTCTTTCTTGAATTTTTGCTCTTTTATTTGCTGAGTGGATTTCAAGAGAGTATATATAACATTTTTAGCAATGAAATTGGCTAGATTTTAAAAACTTCAGCCGATTTCAGTCATTTTCGAAGACAGTTTGAACAAAATTCTTTTCCACGTGCTTCGGACTTAATCAGGAAGCTTCAGAAATTCTCCAGCGATAAATTTGCACTCGTTGGAAACTTGTTACTTTCTTGGGCCCTGCTGCTCAGGTTTGCTCAATATATTATTTTATTGACAAACCTATGCTTTATATTTGTAGAAACTGCCTAGGAAACTAATAGATAAGACATTTATCCTTTCCCATTTTATCCATCTCTATATCTTAGCATTTACCGCGCACTATTTCAGCACTTTTTTAATACGTATTGCAATAGATGAATACGTTTTCTTTTTTTTCTTTTTTCTTAAAAAAACTATTTTTTAGTCAATATCCTACATTCGTGAACCAGCTTTTCACGGCCTTCAGTCCAAGATCAAAATGTAGTGTGTACTTCTCTAAATGTTTGTCTCCTAACATACACACAAGCTCTTAAATATATCTATCTGTGAGTCATTTATAATCCACACGCATAAGCCTACTCCTAAATTCAAACACTTTTTCTGGAGCGCTGACCCTTATCGACACCTGTCACGGTTCATTAACGACGGGATTATCTTCCCAATGACTCCATTGCAGCCAGGAAGTCTGAACCCTTGACAGCTTTCTCCACGTGGTGGGGAAATCAACCTACTTGACCTCAGAAGGCTAAATGCTCTGACTTGCTTTCTTAGCCTTGGAAAACGGAAATACGCACACATAAAAGCATTAAACCGGTGCCTAATCTTTCGATGCGCTGGAGAAAACTCCAAAATTACTGGCCTTGTGCATTACTTTCTAACACATGTAGACATATGCACTAGAAATAATTTATTTATGAATGTAAATGATTTGTGCCCGATAACCTCTTTTCACTTCCAACACAAAAACTCTAGTTATGTTTACAAATTTGAGAATCCTTGTTTTTTTGTATTTTTTTTAAACAAAATCGTTTGCAGTGCCAAAGTCAGTGTATATGGAAAGTTTGGTGTAACTCACCTCTATGGCTTAGATGTGCACTATGTTATATCAAATTTGAGTAAATAATTTTTTTTAAATTGTATCTAGCGTCGGCCGATTGCTGAAGAGTACGAGAGGCATAAAATGTTTACATTCATCGAATACATGTCCTTTTAAATATTTTCATATATTGATAGATCTATTTATTGTGATTAAACGTTCACAACGGATAAAATCTGTTTCCATTTGTTTTCAGTTTCATTGTTACGAATTGAGACAAAATATGCATTTTAAACACACACACACACACACACACACACACACATATATATATATATATATATATATATATATATATATATGTGTGTATATATATATATATATATATATGATTGTAGAGAAAATCTATTTGGAAAGATACTTCATCCGGTGCTGGAATTAATCGAACAGCCGACCATTTAAATGAATAAAGAAAATGAGCATTGTGCAGAACTTGAGCGGGAGTTTGAAGTTGTGCACTTAAACTCTAGCTTACCGAAGGCACTGTTAGCTCAGTCGGTAGAGCAGAGTCACGTTAAGACTGCTACCTAGTGGACACTAGCTCGAGTCCTGCATGCATTCATTTTATACATATATATATCAGCAGCAGCAGTCTTTTAACGTCAGTCGTTGAACACATACCTCCCTCAGAAATCGCTCAACTTCTCTATCATGGGTGTCAGGAAGCCAGTACTTTCTGAAGTTGTTTAGTCGTCACGCCATCTTATTTTCTATCCGCCACAGTTTCTCTGGTGATCCACGTTGTCAGTCGTTGAGTAAAGCAGTTGTCTGACATTCTTACAACATAATCAGCCCATTGTCATCTGATTTTTCTAACATATGCATATATATGTTTATATATATGCATGCACATAAAATATTACACATATATTGTTATATATATTCATATATATCCTAAATATATACATATGTATTGTTATATTCTTACATACACACACACATACATATGTGTGTGTATGTGTGTGTGTGCGTGAGTGAATTAATTGAAATAAACCAAGACTTTTCACATTTTTATTGTAGTTTTTGGTCAGATGCCGAAAATTCGCCATCGTGCATTTATCTGTCATTTTCTCACTAGCCTAGGAGTTTTATCATCATGCAAGAAATTTCATCATTGTTTGAAGGAAAACTGATACAATAATTGCACATGCACTGTTATTACATCTGATGTTGCATCGAATTTCTTTGGGGTAAGCCTATTCAATCTATCAGAAAGTGGAACATCATTTGTGGGGAGTAAAATCTTGGCAACAAGGGTGAATCATACCTAAGATCCACCCAGGAAAAAAAAAAAAGAACTGATAACAGTTTTTCTATGAAGTTAGAGCACAGCCATTTCGAAGTTCAAAATGAATATCTGTTGATGTAAATTTCTCACAATTATGACCATTGATTATACATATAAATATATTAAAATCCAATCACATCTTCCTCGCCCAGCGGCTCACCTTTCCATAAAATTTCACTGAAATTAACTGAGGAACTTGGGGAGATAATGTGTGGATAAACACGAGTGAGTACAGATAAGAACAGGAGAAATTAAAAAATATCTTCTAATCACAGAATAATTTCCTGGAGCCACGGCAAAATTTATCACTTGTTTCTTACCTAGCTTACTTTTCCACAAAACTTCATTAAAATTTATTTAGAACTGGGAGATGAAGGAATTGAAGCCAGTTATTCTACTGTTAGCAGACAACCCCTAAAGTTTGGTCATAACGCCAGACGGCCAATGAAGAAGCTTCCTGGCAAAAGTAATGAACGAAAAACGCTACAAATTAGGACTGAAAGGTTCCAATCATTGAAAAAAGACTATACGAGTATCGACAGGCCCTACCAAACGCACCCATCACTCCTCTCACGGAAAAGGGCGCAATTTCAACTTGAAATAAGCCAAAATAATCAAATATATCAACACAAAGAACAGTTGCCTAAGGATTTTGCCATATTTCGAACACTTGATAGCTAAACAACAAAACGTCAATTTACAAAGAATCAACCCCTTCCTCCATTTGATGCAGGGTAGTACTTACCATCTCAACCCATACCTTCCCACACAAAAGTATTCAGATGACAACATACATGCATACGCAAGGTAAGCACCCAGTCAAACATATCTATTCAGCCCGACATATACTTTTAAATATCCATATTCACATACCCATAAAACTGCCATGACACACAACCGGTGCATCACTACGCAGGCACGGATAAACCAACACATCTCACATTCATGCAGATAGAATCACCATGACATACACTACCAGTGCCTACATTAATAGAATCACACGCACTCACACACAGACACATAGATACTATAGCCTTTCACATATACACAGCTACAACGAAGTTCCCCTTCCTCAATTTCGGCACAGCTTAGTTATTATTAATGTATCTATACACTGGTGATTGGGTTATGTTTGTAATTGAGTTATGTTTGTTAATAGAAATAGAAGCCCAGGAAGTAGGTGAGTAGGTTCAAAGTGGTATATTCTATTTGGGTAGGGCCAGTGTTACTGAATGGCCTGTATATGAGATGAGTAGGGGCCAGCATCGTCGTCACGAGATTCTGGTCATATGTGTTGGATGACGTCGAGGAGGTTTGTTGTTTTCTTTCTCATATTTCGTCTATGGTTAACTGAGTTTGGTTTTTGTATTAGGGCATTTAGGTTTATATCTTGAGATTGTATCAAGAGGGTATCTTTGATGCATCAGAGATAATGGGTGTTTTTATTTGATACATTGATGACGTTCGCGCAGGACAGTTTCCTTAGAAATTTTCGATCCTGTTTGAGGAAATGAACATTTACGAACTTCCGACCTGTTTCAATACTTACTCGCTACAGACGCCCTCCTCCCGTGTTTCAAAATCTTGTCGATTCACACGAGAGTTAATCAATACAAACACTGGTTTTCATGGGTTATTTTTCGATCTTACTTTGTTTAAACCTCGTCAAATCTGACCAAAGTGAAATTTCCTAAAGTAGACATTAGTTAAACTAAATCTCATTCATTTTTTCATTTTGAATAGTTTTGTAAATTATTATGATTCGCAAAAAATGTTTAGTAAAAGAAAAGCAACTCAATTTCATGATCAAATTTTGTTTTCCCTTAAATTGAAATATAATAAATATTGAGGATTTATCTCCGGTATGATACGTATGATTCATGTATGGGTATTCATGTACATGTAGTGTATATGGTGTAATTACAAGTAATAGAAAAAAAGATGTAATAGAACAATTTCGAAACTCTTAAAAAAGAACCCTCAAAATTGTAAGCCCATGCCTACTGGCCCCTTGCCCACTCCACAATCCGGGCCTGAATCCACAACGCACATGCACTAATTGTCAGTACTGATCTTCAGGGTAAGGTCAAACTATAATGGACAAATAAGGGGGAAAATGAACACAAATCACTTCAATTAATCATTTGTTTCCTGCACTTGACTCTAACGCCAACCCCACACCTGGTTTATTATGAATGGACAATATAACCTTTAAGAGCGAAATGTCTGAAAAGGGTGGATAGTTTATGAGCCAACCGAAGCTAGATGGAATCATCTTTCATGCTAGTCAGCTGTTTTTATTGGAGCTGTTTTGAGCCGTACGCTGTGATACCTGAGCAACATTGACTTGGTGGTTTATCTGTTCTTTTTGTTATGTGAACAGTTTATCATGTATGTGTTGCACATCCAGTGAATAAATTAACATAATACAGGGAGTAGCAAATGGAAATTTGCTTGGAATACAAGAGAATACAAGATTGCTGCAGCTGTTTTATTTGCTGCTGTAGACAACTTTGAAGTGCCAGATTTCCCTCTGTACATACCAATTCTTTGCCAAACATTCGAATATCTAATGAACTAGCAGTTACCCAGGCAAATATGTTTGATCCTGATATCTATGCAAAAAAACAGGTGCCTGGGACTTTCTGCTTGATCTTGATGTTCGCATAGACACACTCACAAACTTCTGCATAGTGTTATAGAGAAAAACAAAACGTCGAAAGAAGTAAACATGTTCATGGGCGAGGGTTGTCATTATATAGAGATATTGGCCCTTTTTTCACAATGATAGAATAAGGCCATGAATAGGCATCCACACCTAGACCAGGTCTTGCACTTTTACAGTCTGTTTCAATACTTGTAAGATCTATGATGTCCAGGGTAGAATTTAATATCGATGGGATCCAGTGCATATCATTTCTTGGGGAACTTTTTTTTCTATATTTAGCTCCCGTTTTCCAACAAATCAGGTTTTTTTTTCAACTTTTTTACTCTTCGATGTTTTCACTGTTCGAACAAGACCAACTTAATTCATCATTTTATCAATAACTGTCCTGATTAAAATCCCTTTGTTCAAGATGTTCAAGTGATCTAGGCATTGCTTCATGAAATAGAAAGCTCCGGTGGTACTAAATGCAGATTTCGATCTCTTTTGTTCTGAATTCTTAGTACTTAATTTGAACAAAATTGAATTAAAAATTATCTCCCCCTGAAAGAAAGACAGATGTAAACGCATAATACGTTATTATTACTTCGGTTAAATTAAATTGTCTTTATTTGTTCGTATGGAAATAAAGTTGTAAATATTCATTTTATTTGTACGTCATTCAAAGCAATAAAAAATTCAAAATAAAAGTAAAAATTCAATCACTTCTTCCGCAATTGACATCCCACCTTTCCATCGAGTTGGATTGAAATTGATTGAAATTCATTGAGAACCTTTGGAGATATCCTGTTGACAAACATGAAATTTTGGTACTTTCATTAAGTATGCGCATATAACAACGAGGGAGGCGAGTTATGCATGGATCTGCCTCATAGCATATTCTCGATTCTTCCAGAAAATTTCATAGAAATCTATTCAGAACTTTCGGGGATATCGCAGTGATGATCGTATGGGTAGTCATAAGCGTATGAAAGAAAAACGGAAAAATAGCTCTCAATGAAACAATTTTACCCACCTCTTCCGTGCCCCATTTCCTATGTTCCTTCCAAATTTCATTAAAATCCGTTGAGTACTTTTGGAGATATTTTGTGGACAGACGGAAAACGGAGGGGCAAAACCGGATACATAACCTCTCCAACTTCATTGGCATACGGATAAAAAAGTGGCGAGTAATTTGAATTTTGAATCAAAGATAAGGTGAGGAAATTGATCAAGGCCTACAAATGTAGACATAAAACTCACCAATTTCAAAACTTACTACGTTTCTTTAATAAATCATCCTATGAAGGGAAGAAATTTGTAGACAGAAATAGCATGTTTCTTAGAAAACTGAGATGTACAGTTTTAAAGTTGATGGTAAAAACTGTATCTATTTTTTTCACCACTTTAATAATAAATGTTGTCTCAATGTATTTTGTATTCCGTGCTTTTTTCTTTTTCTTTTTCTTTTTTGAATACACTTTGATTGCCCTCTTGATGCACCTTGTCGTAACTCTTGTTTTTATTTTGAACGATTCTTTTACAAAAAATTTATTTCTTCAATGGTGATACCAATAAAATTTATTTGCATGTTGTTAGGCAGATTACTTACAAAAATTTCTTTTGTGTAATTTTCATCACGAGAAATACGAAACATGAAGTGCTTTGTTAACATCTGGTAGAACAGGGGGTCGACGAACTTTTCGAAGTTTGGTTAGAATGTTTTTGAATTTTGTAGGCCAAGGCGAATGATAAATGACCATACAAAGCTATGAAAACAGATTGCTTTTTAATTAATTTAATATTCCCATTACAAGAGTATATAACTGCATAACATGCTCCATAAATAAATGAGAACTATGAAATTGTTCTTGGGGATTTTTCGGGTGGGATGGCGTTGGGAGTAGAATATTATCAAATTCTGCTTCAAATTTTGCATTGATTAATAGAAAAATCGGAAAGAATGGTGTTAAGAGGTTTTTAACTATAGAACATTGATTAATTTGCGACATGTGTAAAATGGGACTTTTGCTGTACTTTTCAATGCTGATTATTTTTTATTCGTCAACAAAAGATAAATAAAAAAAACGGAATTTCCAAATGCCAAGTCACTTTCTCGATGAAGTCAGCGGACAAGATATAATGAAACTGCGACCCGGATTTGGGCCGTGGGATGCAGTTTGTCGACACCTGTGGCAAAACATAGAACATAACAAAATTTCATGATACTATTAAACACAACAACAAGGATTTAATAATGATATTAAACACAACAGCAACGATTTATAAGAAAACAGTTGAGAATTTATTCACAAAATATCCACAGCAAACATGCAAAAAGATTTGCAAAAATATTCAAAAAAGTAAAACAAAAAAATCTTAGCAGGGAAAATGTATCAATATATCAAATAAAATAACCTACGAATCTGAAATTATGATTTTAAATGTTGCTCTAACAAAAGAGAACAGAAAAAAGAAAGAACAGTTTGGGATCTCTTCATTAGGCGAGGGTTCTTCAAACTTTTTGATTGAAACCCAGTTTAATTTTATGCAATACTGTCACAACATTCTGACATAAAATAAACGATCCATTTTTTCTCAGGGTTAAGGTATCGGCATAGTACAACATTTTTTAAAGAAAAAAAGGACCTCTTCACACTGTCTAAGATGAAAAGAAACTAAACTCGTGTTAGTTTCAAAAGCTTAGCTGTGCGTAACGTATTGGTCGTACTGTACACGTCTGAAACGCGCTTTGCCTACTACATTTCTCTCCTGCTCTCTCCCTCTCATTAAACCTCTGTTTTCGTTTTACAACGCTGCTACGATACAAAAATATTACCGTTGTGATTTAAAAAATGTAATAAATGAATTATTGATGCCAAAGGCAATAATGAAAATATTAAAGGATTCAAACCTTAATTATTTAATTGTCCCAAATACTTTTCTCACTTAGTCTCTAATTATTTACTTATTCATTGTTTTTCTCTGACCCTGTCAGCAGGACATTGCAACTCACTGCTACGTCAAGACCCATACTTTGAAAAACCCTGAACTCAGAAAGTATGCAAAATAAGTTATAGTGGTTATTTACGTAAAAATCGGATGCTGTCAAAATCATAGTAGCCGTAAGAAAGCCTCTTTAATTCTCCCCAATATTCGTTGAAGTCAAACCAAAAATGTTTTTAAAAAATAGCCAAAATATTAGACGGAATATACGGTTGAATAATGTTTTTCGCAGGAAGCTTTTGCATACACCTAATAAAATACTATCTTTGTTGATTTTTTTAATTTTTATTTTTCAAATAATCAATGGGTGCCAAAAAATGAACATTTTTTGTTTTAAAGAAGGGTTTTTTTTGTTTTGTATAGAAAAAAATTCTGTTTTGTGGGATGGCCGATTTGAAATACCATATTTTCCGGCATATAAGACGCGTGATTCATTAGGGTATTTAGGATGAAGTATCGCTCACTGCAGCTCATCCAAAAAGCATAGCTGTCCATTTCAAGTTTCAGTGGACGGCCTCAATTCAAAATGTTAGTGTATTGGGTGCAGTGCAGTCAAACTCCAGTCCAAGTCGGAGGCTGGAGTTGACTTTGTTTTTCCACCGTAACAACAAGAACAAAAAGAACTATAATAATCATCGCATAATTTAGGGTGGGAGTCAACTCTTCACTGATTGCATTTCCAATTTTGAAACAAGGATGGCTGCAGCAGGGTCAAACTCCATTCCTACCTCTATTCCGACTGAAAATGATTACTGCAACTTGTGTATTCCAAAGATTATGTGTTCATAAAAAGTGCAGACTCTTAGCTTGCTCCGTAATCAATTTAATTAATTAGTTTTTGTGATACTATTTCATCACAATATTTTTTTTTGTAGATAAATTCAATTTTAATTGCGGTGTAATTTGATAGTTTGCGATTTTGAGTTGAATTTGGGCTCAAGATTCAACATCTGATCCAATTTGCTTCCACTAGGTTTGTTGATTATTTATTAAAAATACTTAACTTTGGAGACTTTTTGCAAAATGTTCAATTCTAAATTTTCATTATTTACGCTCTACACGTATGCTGTTATAATATTTTTTGAGTTCTAATTTTCAAGGTATCTCGATGATTCAAATTTTAGAAAAGGAGTAAGCAACCTACGGCTCGTGGATCACATTCGGCTTGCGCGGGAATTTTGACTGAACCACGATCAAATATTGGGACACTGAGCTTATTTTCTATGTTTAAAAGATATTTCATCTTTTCAACATATTCAGTAGATATCTTGATTGAAATGAATAGCCACTTAATTGAGTTCTTTGATTAATAGTTGGCATTCTTGCTTCAGCACTGATGATTTGCTAGCATGCGTTATTCATTGATTTTCAATTGGTTATTTCTATATTTTAGGCTCTTCTGGCACACAATCCACTCATTAATACACACTGCAGCCCACGAAGGCAAAAAGGTTGTTACCTACTGGGTTCGAGGCCCGTCCTGGTGTGCAGATAACAATAACTACCTCATTTAGATTAATGATCCACAATATTTCATAAGGAAATATCTTTGTAGCTTTCGTGTAATAATAATAATAATAATAATAATAATAATAATAATAATAATAATAATAATAATAATAATAATAATAATAATAATAATAATAATACTTTTAATTTCGATTTGGGTTCGGATATCAACTAAGCTCAGTAGAATCCTTGTTTCTACCCGTAAGTAAAATAGAGATAATCTTTTTTATCCTGAATATTGTTTAAGCCTTACAGGATTATCTTGCCAAATTTGGCCCTTTGAAGTCAAATTTAGCGTTTTTTCTTTGAGGGGAACGGTCTTGAATCTTGAGTTATGATTGAGTAATTTTCTCCAAAACCCTATCAACAACTATAACCATAGCGTGATCCTAACCCAAGACTTTTGATGGATTTTATTGATTTGTTTGTGGTAATTAAAAAATGCTGTTTTCTTTTAAATTACTTGACCATTCGCAAAACTCGAGACAGTTGGCCAAAATAAGAAAAAAAGACCGAATCTGCAAGTCTGGAGGAGATTATCCAGTAAGCCTTAGTTCATTCTAAGTCTAACAGGACTTGACTTCATTTTACGCACGGAAACTAGTATCACTCGGCCGAATGAGAAGAAGATAGAGTAAGAAGATTGTATTACGACAATCTTCTAAGTGAAAAGGGCTTGTCTCCCTTAAAAATCATCCGTCAAAACCCTGGATTTATATCTATTAAATGAAGGAGTTGAACCAGAGTTCAAACACAGTAAATATCACTATAATTCATCACAAGCAAATAAAAGAACGGTTTTAACTCTTAAATTCATGTTTCTCAATCAAATCTTAAATCAAAGGGGTATTTCTGATCAGAGGTACTTTCGTGCACTTTTATGCAATTTTTAAAAAATTCGATTCGTAGAAGAGTTCTTTTTTAAAAAACTCTATTCACCGAGGAGTTCCACTGCGTTTAATGACCGATTTCATGCAATTTGTAAATTCATAAGTTAAAGATGTCCGCTGTCGGATATAAGTCTTCTGTAAGGTTTATCGATTTCAGTGGAAATTCTATTAAATAAAGGAGTTGACACACAGTATATCACTATAACGCACCACAAGCGAATAAAATTCATGTACGAAAATTCAAATCTTAAATCATGGGGAATAATTTCTGATCAGAGTTATCTTCCCTTGCACTGAAAGTTATTTTTTTCTTTTTATCCGATTCGCAAATTTCATTTAAGAGTTTAATTTTGTCAAGCAAAAAGGACAAAATAAAGCAAGGCGGTGTTGACAATATATTTGGAGAGACGGACGGTTGTGAAAGATCCGCTGTTGTACATAATGTCGTAGGCGGAAGTTGTATCCGTAATAATCTTACATTTATCCGGAAGGACTGCGTAATTATAATTGAGTAACACTTCTACGAAGCTTGGGTCACATGACTGTACCAGCTTGATAACGTCATCGATTCCCGCCTTCCAGATTCTGACAACATAAGAAAGAAAGACAAACATTTGAAATAAACGATCTCTATTGAATGTTGTATAGATACAGCTAAAATTGAAATGAAGATGAAAAAACTCTTCTAAGTTGTGTTACAATATTTCATCTAATAGTCATAAAATAATAGATTAATTATCACTATCACTATCTCAAATATAAACAACAAACATCCTGAATCTGATAGTGCAAAAATATTTATTTTCAACTTAATTATAAATCAACTTTATCTCCTTCAGAATGGGCCGCATGGGAAGCCACATGGAGACATTGTTTCAACTCCTGGTAACAGTACTGGAAATCTCTATCTGACGCTGTCTTCAGTTTGGATGTCCCCAACAGTTCCCAACTTGCAACCCCGGAGTTGGATTTTGATTTGGCGAAACAGAAAGTAGTCACACAAACTCAGATCAGGGGATTAAGAGGTTTATTTTTGGAGCCAACAAATCGAGTGTGATGTGACAGGGGGTATTATCATGATGAAGCATCAAAAAATCAACGATCTTAGACCGGACACGAATAGCCCTTTTTTCTCTGAGTTATTCAAGTACCTCATGGTAGTAAATTTGGTCAACTGTGTGGCTTTGACCATACTGTTCCCCTTGATCTGAGTCAGATTGTTTCTTGTACTGTTCAGAACATTCAACAAGTCGTTATGTGCCAACTGAAGACAGTCAGTTGAAGACTTCCAACACTGTTACGAGGAGTGGGACCGACGTCTACTTTGAAGGAGATAAAGTTGATCTGTAACCAAGTTGATCATAAATATTTTATTCAATCACTCATGACTCGTTAGACAGGCCTCATAGGAGTAAATTGGCTCTTTTCAAACCATAAACTTTCGTAGCAGAATGATCATAGTAGCTAGACGTAAACATTACTTATTCGTTATCATAGAATCAAACAGTCTAAATTGATAGTTAAACTACAACTAAAAATTGAGACAAAGGTAGAAAAAAGTGGTCAGTTTTAAAGGACAAATTAATAGCTTTTAACTTCATTATTGTGCTAATATCTTATCAATACGTTGTATGATTATACTTTTCGGAAGCTTTGTATGCTGTGCTCAACTACCATATTTTATATCCGTAAGACTTAAGATTATCATTCACGTCCAATGTCCAATTTACATGAAAGGCAAACTCAACGAAGAACTCTTCATAAACTGATGATTGTGGATAGAAAGGCATTTTTTAAAAAATTGATATGCGCTACGCAGGAGTTAATGGCTTAACTTCAAAATCATAGCCAATAAGTACTGCTTATGATTTTGCTACGTGTTCTTTGCAAGGTTTGAAAGGAGGACGGGCTTGGACAGAAGTGGGTGTCTGGTGGCCAGTTGGCATGGGCCTATGATTTTGAGATGGAAGGAGGCTACTCCGTGTTCTACTTTCTTTATTCTGTTCTGATATTTGTAAGAACATCATGTCCACAACACGAACATGTATTTACCTATACATAAATCATACGTATTTAGCACTGATTACAAAAATACTTAATGGGCAATTTGAAATCTGACCTGGGCCTATTACCAGCTATGTCCGGCCCTGGTGACAAGGACATATGTAGGGGGTCAAATATCTAAAATGCACTTGGTGAGATATGTCGATTCAACTCGCCAGGAACTCGGCCAGTTTTAACAATTTACAGTTGTTAAACGTGAGATTTTTATTCTTTGTTTTTCTTCAATTTTAATCGTTTTTTCATGCCAAAAGGACAATGTATAATAAATAAAAAAAGTGTTTCTTTTTGTTGTTTTAAAACTTTATTTATAAGTACAAAGAGCTATCATTATTAAAACCATGGTTCCCGATAGTAGGAGGCGTTTCTGGCCAAAAACACAGCAAAAATAAAAAGAATAAAAACATAGCGAAGCTGAAGTACACTCCAAAAAATAATTCACAATAATACCACTGCAAAAAGAGAAAATGGCCAAAAATTTAAGTATGGCTGAACCAAAAGTTTCATAACCAAATGTTTTTCAAAAAGACCAGATTTGCAAAATATGACCATAAAATCTATCAATATCCCAGCAGAACAATGTATTGGAAATAAATAACAAAATGAATAAATTAGCACAGAGAGTAATTATTGTGAAAACTGTGCTTGTCCTTTGGTTGTGTTTACGCATATATTTCTGTATAAATTAGTAGTATTTCCCAAGTACATCGTAATATGAGTGTGGATAACAGGATTAAATTCAAGCCTCACTTTTTCAGTCAATACTAAGTTTGATTAAAAGTTTTGTAAGATTTTCTCTACCCATTACAAACAGTAACGATCGGGCATGATTTTGTATTTTTCGAGCCGAAAACTTGGTAAATTTTATTAATAACCCTCAAAACAATAATTCTCTTTCTTACTCCCCCTGCTCTCTAGGAGCAATACAAAGTCCTCATCCCAATCCATACACCCACTCTCTCTCTCTCTCTCTCTCTCTCTCTCTCTCTCACACACACACACACACACACACACACACACACAAACACACCTCCTCCCTATGAATGATACAAAGCCTCTGCAGATTATTTTCAACAGCACGCAGCTGCCGTTCAACTGAGAAAGCGGGCACAGAAATGTGTCCATTTTAGCATGAATGTACATTGACCCACTAAAGCATATTTGGGAGTAATTTTCAAAAAAGCTAATTTGCTAAAAACTCTTCTGGAGACACATTGTTACACACAGAAAATTTAATGAGATTATGGTGTCTGTTTTTGCGGGAAACAATCACATACGGACTGACAGACGGACAGCCAAACCTCTGTGAATTATGATAAGATAAGCTATCTGAAGAACTTACGGACAATACTGTTGGAAATATTCTTCAAGAGACATTTCGTACGTGCAGAGTTTGTCTCTGAGAGCCACACTTCGATTGACAATCCCATCGTATACATGGGCCACATCTCTGTAGTGGGTGTAGAAACATGGCAGACCAGCTATAAAAGCTGTTAGAGTATAAGATAGAAAGAGAAAGGAAAAAATACAGATCAAATCATTTCAACTGTTGACTAAATACAGAGGAAATCACTTATTTTGATCACTTTAGACAAGGCTGGATTAAGCTAGTGCTGGGCCTGTAGCCTATGCTATAAAGGGGTCCAAATTTAGGAAAATATTAAAACACATACATTTTTTACTTCCAAAGTAATAATATTTTTCATTTACGATACAACCAGACGATACGACGCATAAGTGGCATTTCAGTGATAGTATTAGTACCTTTTCATTTTTATTTTTGTATAGGGGCTAGACTTCAGTTTAAAATACATTTGTACATGTATCACTAAAGATGCTGCACTCCCATTGATTACTTTATTAAGATACTTGCTCCAATTGTAATAATTTACTGAAATTGCTGGCTAGCCTTAAACGCCCTGTCGTTCAAAAAAGTTGAAGGTAGTATAGTAGTATAGTAATTGTGCAAATGCAGAATCACTGACTAAACTAATAGCTTGCAAGTATTTAGCGCGGGCCTTTGAGGTTGTGGGGCCCGTGGTATATGCTAATTTTGTACCGATTTTAGGATAGGGAGTTTTAAACAACAATAAATAGCTGAAAACTTTGAGCAAACAATCTAAAAATTGGAACAATTTGCATTCATTGTTATTGAATTCATCGTTATAAACCACTTTACATTATGAAAAATTATTATGAAATGTAATGAATTATTGATTTTTTAATTGCTTTAAACAAAGTGTTTGGTACCGACTGATTTTCATAACAGTAACCATTTGATAAAATTATCCTTGAATATAATAAACGGCTCCTCTGTATATGATTTTCATGCGAGGCACATCACTAAAATAATAACACTTGAGCACATTGACTAACTTTTCCATAGCTCATCCCGAAAAGGGTGTAAAAACTAAATATACTGCACTTCATTTCACTTTTTTGGTAAAATACATATTATCATTATCATCATCATCATTCTTTTAAAGTCCGTCGTCGGACATCAAAAAATATATAAGAACGCAGTTCGTGAACAAATTAGTTTTTCGGCAACTATTTATCGATTAATTTTCCAGTTGCTTTCACAATTTCCACTCGGAAGTGAGAAACGGCGTTATTGGAAATTAAGAATGTTCAACTGAGTCATTAACCCTTTTTTCCAAGCGAAAAAAAATGATTACGGCCAATATTTACCTTGATGAATTCAAATAATTGTGGTCCTGCAGATGGTTGACTTACAACCAACAATAATTTTCCAGCAGGATAGTGTGCTACTTCATTGAAGGCTGGCCGTTCACGAATTTCTCAGTGAAACGTTCCCTGCCTTGAAATGGAATATATTGTCTAGGTGTGCAACGTGCGACCAGAGGGATACTATTTTTTTTTAATTCACTTTGTCTTTAGTTTGAAACAAAACCTGTAAAAATATGTTAATACTTGTTTTTTACTGTTTTTTTTTTCAGAATGCAGCAACTTGAACCAAACAATCAGCATGTTATATATATATATATATATATATATATATATATATATATATATATATATATTCTCTGTGGTTATCAAGTCACTCGATAATTGCGTGAAACAAATCTATGGTGAGGATTCCATAATTACAATCACCAAAAATGACAAAGCAGTGTAGCGTAACGTAACGCTTGCCTCTTTGATGGGACGTCGGAGAAACAAAGGCTTACCCACTATTTTATTGGTGGAAAAATTGACTTTTGGTGGGTTATTACGGAATAACTTAGCATTTGCTAGACATATAATCAAGTTAACATCGGCCCAATATTCAGAATTTTTACGATTCAAATTTGGTCGTATGTTGGACGACCAGAGTGGTACCTCTGGTAACATAAGCACGCACATATACACGGCCTCACTTGAAGAAAGTCCTAGGGTACAATAACAGAAACGCTGTGTTCAGAAGATGAACTGATATGAGGACTACAGTTCAAAAACACTTACACATGAGTTTTTTTTATTGTTTGCGAATAAGACGTACAGCGCAGGAAAGGAACTCCCTAAAGGACATTGAGTTGTCCATATAGCACTTTCAATCATCAGTAGTCATTAGATTAGATTTTAAAATCCAACGATTATAGTAGCAGTAATAAGTTATAGCTATAATGGGGACATAGTTTATGCATGTAAGTTGTATCACGTGATGATACTATAACTTTCATTTAGAGTCACTTCAAATACCAGTTCTCTCCTCGTAAGAATTGTTATTTGCACTCTCACTCTCTCTCTCTCTCTCTCTCTCTCTATATATATATATATATATATATATATATATATATATATATATATATATAGAGAGAGAGAGAGAGAGAGAGAGAGAGAGAGAGAGAGAGAGGGGGGGATTCTGTTTTATGTGTGTGTGGATTCGGTAGTAGAAAGAGGAATGAAAGGAAGAGTAAGTTTGGCTTGTACTTACCTTCCTTGTCATCACAAAGTCCTGTATAGGCAATTCGAATAGATGTAATATCCATTCCCATGATCAACATCTGTTGGTAATACTGGGCACATTCTCCGGCTGCATTACTCATGCAACGAAATGCATCATTCTTCTTCCTGGAATTGAGAGAATTATATTTCATACTTACTTTTTACATCGTAAATTGGAGGTAAATGGTAATCATTTAGCTTACGAATGTGAAATATAGTAGTTAAACTCATCGTACAAAGGTTCCAAAATTTCATAAAAGGCTTCAATAAGTATAACCATACATGTTGGCCAGATGTTAATACAATAATGAAGTTAGATGCTATAAATTTGTTTCGTTATCAGATACATAGAATATCATTAATATCTGGATGTGCCTCAAAAAGAAATTATAACAACAGTTTGGCACGTTGGATCCATTTTGAGAGCATGTGTCTGTTTATATGCCTTCGCTGAGGGTTAACGATATGATTTAGCGATTCTTTTTTTTAAAGTAAAAACAAACTTGCCATCACAATCAACAACTGAACAACCGTGGCATCAAAATTTGAAGACATTTTTTTTCAAATTCATCGAATAACAAATATGGTCGGAATAAATTCTATTTATGACATCACTGTTTTCAACTGAAAACATCTAAAATAGAGTATAAAAGTAACAATAAACAATTACATTCTTAGGAATCTGGATGTTATTAATAAACTCATCGAAAATGCCCTAAAAATCTGCACAAACATTCGCACATGGTGGCTACGATGATTCAATTCGTTTCCTTTGACCATAATTTTAAACCTGTTAGATAAACATTTTTAGAAACAAAATTTAGTGTGTTAGCCACTAATAAGTGATTTTCAATTGACTACTATACCGGTAGCCCATTCGGCAACAGATATATCAAGCTGAGCACTATTTTGCTACACTAAACTACACATATTGGGCTTATGGGTGAAGAGGAAATTCGCGGTTTTCTGGACAAGTGGGCCATAAAATAGTTTAAGAATGGAAGTGCCCTCAAACTATCCACCTTTTATCGCGAACCCCGCTATAGAGGATTGCATTATAACGTGGGGCAGGGGGTCCTGTGCCTATTTTTCCAGAAATGATAGTTATTTCTACAGAGAAAAATCTTACAAATCTACAAAAACTTATACGCAAGGGCTTATTCTATTCTAAGAAATGTACACATCTATAAAATTAACATTTCCCAATCGTAATTTGAAATCATGAGCAAGTGAGTCACAGCCGGTTTTCTCACCGACTGAGCCTAAGTGACAAGTCAGACATATTTACAAAATGCATCTTACAGATACGCAATGGCTCAGTGATATTGTATGATTCCATATTTATCTATATCGTAAAGAGTTCAAAATTATATGCATGTATATTTGTACTCTAAGATGAAAACTACGCATTACAGAACAGAAATAAGGGTATGTTCTCAATCAGATAGTCTCAAATTGCCTACAACAAATACCATCAAGTCAATTTGGCAGTGTATCTTTACGGAATTTAACCTTAACCTGACAATAAAACATTTTTCACAGCAAAAAACTAACCCTAGTTCCAACACAAACGCAACAATAAAAAAAGTCTCAGCTCAAATCAAATAAAACTATCCAAAAGAAATGAAGAGGAGACAAAAGAAGATATACGACAGCAATCATCGAAACAATTCTCGAAAAAGGCTTCAAAGCTATCACCAAAACTCCCAATACAGGACAGAAACAAATAACTAGTGTACTCGAAAAAAATGGAGACCTAACAACAGAAAAAGATTGCATCGTCGAACTCGCCCAATAATTCTACCGAAAACTCTACTCCTCCACACAAGGAACACAAAATAGCAAACAGGATGTGCAAGACGCGAGCAATCAGTTCAAGGATTTCCCAGGAGTTGTACCATGGGAAGTGAAATAAACCATCAAATAAGCAAACTAGGGAAAGGCCCCTCGACCAGATAACATCACCAGAGATCTATCCAAAATGTAGGTAAGGTCATCACTAGGAAACTAGCCATTTCACTTTTGCCTTAAACGAAGTAAAGTCCCAGAAGATTGAAACAATGAAATCATAATAATGTTACATAAAGGAGGAAATTCAAAAGACTTCAACAACTACAGACCAATAAGTCTACTCAACTGCATCTACAAACTTTTCACCAAAGTTATAACCTACCGAATAACCAAAACGATCGACAAAAACCAACCACGGGAACAAGCTGACTTTAGAAGAAGCTATCCAATCATAGACTATTTCCATACGATAAATCAACTGAAAGAGAAGGTAGCAAAATGTAAAAATTCACTTGTGGTAGCATTTATAGACTTCAAGAGGGCCCTCGACTCAGTGGAAATTCCCAAGGTCAATGATGCTATCTATATCAGAGTATTTGCAACATATATATACCGCCACAGCAGCTCCTTTATTTGGCTCAGAGCCCTCTCAGCTCCAAAAAAGGGTAAGACGAGGCGAAACTCTTTACAGCCTGCCTCGAGATGATCACCAAAAACCTATACAAGGAAAACAAAAGAATGAGACGGTGAATACCTGAGTAACCTCAGATTTGCAGACGGCATCGTCCTCGTCAGAAATAAACACACAACGATCAAAATCGGAAATGCAAAGCTGAAGAAAGTAGACCACTACATTTACCTAGGACAACGAATCTCTGTGGAACAAAAGAAGAAGAAATCAAACAAAGAATCACTCTAGGATGACAAACCTTCGGTTGAGCAAACTCGATTAAGAACAAAAAATCCCATATGTTTTCAAAATGAGGGATATGCAACCTATGCAATGCATAGTCACCTATGGAGCTGAAACCTGGAACCTAACCAAGAGACTCACCCTTGAACTTCGTATCATGCAACGTGCACATAAAAGAATCATGCTCAACATCATATGGAGAGATCACAAGACAGCACTGTATATTATGGGAAAACATTATAGAATCTATTGGAAAACCCAAACGGCAATCAGTCAGTCATGTTGCAAAAATGGCAAACATCTGATGGACATCACAACTCTCAACATGGATCCTAAGATATCAATGCAGAACCAAGGCTGGCAGAATATGAGATGGAGAGACAAACTTGGGAGGTTCACAAAGTATTGGTTCCGCTACGCACACGATAGAAAAGTGTGGCGAATCCTGGGGAGGATCTATTTCTATCGACGTTCACTAAAAAACGATGATGATGATGATGATGATGATGATGATGATGATGACGACGACGCAGACATGCCCGAGGTTGCACACTGGCCACCGTGTTTCTCTACGAGTGTGTGCTGGTCTGAACGGTGGTGTGATGGGATGTTCGAGTCTTATCCTCCGTTATTTCATTTTATGAATCTATAAAATATAATTTGCTTTCCAGTGTTATTAGATTTAGAGGGGGTTTTTTACCGGGAAACGCCGGGTAAACCAGCTAGTTATATACACAATACAGAAGATGAAGTAATCATTTCCAGTTGGAAATGAAGGAGTGGAGTTTATCAGTGCAGCAGACAAGCTTGTCTTTATTTTTCTGATGATCACAGCTAGAGACTGAATGACAGCAAGTTTCTTCAGGTTTCCAAACCTCCTCTCCACACTCTGACAGTTCACAGCAGTGCTGTGGTTTACAGTTTCACACCAGTAAATCGGTAGTTATCGCTGAAGGTTGAGTGACAATAAGTCTCCCCGAGTCTTCAGAACTCCTCTCATCTCCCTCACCTACCAGAGCAGCGCTGTGGTTCCTACCTCCACCACCAATCGCAGTGTTTGTTTGTTTTTTTGTTGGTTTGTTTTTGTTTGGGGGCAGGAGGCTTTTTCTCCTTCCCCTGTTTAGCCACTGCTAACAATTGGGGTCGTAGATCTCATATCTATAGAACTATCTTCAATATTCGTGCAGTCCCTAGTAGTGCTGTGGTCTGTATAGTCTAAATCCCTCCTCTTATCCCCAATTCTTTTACTCTCGTTTTCAGTGTCTTTGGTACGGTTCTGAGTACATCTACTATTACTGATACTACCCTGACTTTCATGTTCCTCACCTTCTCCGAGTCATCTTGCTTGGATCGGTTATTCAGTTTGACTGTCGAAGTCCCTTAGTAATTTGTGACTTCATTCTCCAGGGATGTCTCTAGTTTGTGCTGGCATCACTTTTTCACATGGCTGAATCCCATTCGTTTGCTCAGTTCCCAGCGCCTCACTGTTGCTACTTTATCGTATCAATATATATACTCCTTCTTAACTAGTAGACAACATTCAATAGTTATGTGGTTTACAGTCTCACCCCTTACCCTGCATAGGTGGCATTTACTGTTTGTTCATGTTCTGTCATTTTCGCTCTGGTATCGTTTGTCATGATGCATCCGTTTTGGACGAGCGATTTTGTTTCCCTCTTCAGGTTTCCTTTGCGTAGCCATGTCCATGATCTATTCTCTGCAACGTCCTGCATCTGTCTTTTGAATTATTATTATTATTATTAGTAGTAGTAGTAGTAGTAGTAGTAGTAGTAGTAGTAGTAGTAGTAGTAGTAGTAGTAGTAGTATTATACCCATAAAAAATGACAGTGTTATTCATGTATGAATCGGCACTAAAGAGCCTAAAGCTATTTTATTAGATAATTTATTTTTAATCATTAAAATAAGCTGATTATAAGTTTCTATCAAGACTAAACTCAACTCAAATTCGAACAATTATACAAATAAAGATACTAATTTGAATATATGGCCTCTATATGGATAGATTTTTGGATGAAGTATTGTTACACATTGTTCTATTAAATTTGCCTACTTTCTTAACTTGATCCTATTTTTTCATGTACAACTTTCAATTTGTGTCATCGTTTCTACTGCAACAAATAACAGCACAATCGAAAATAAATAATAGGTAAATGAAATTATTTGTTGCCATCGGTACAATGGAAATGAAAGGTGTTTTTTTTTATTAAAAAAAGTAAGATATAGGAAAATTCTAGTCAAATTTAATAAAATGTATAAATATACGAGCGTTTACTTACTTGCAAAGGTTTTCAATCATTTCAGAAGTGAAGTTTGACGGCGTCAGGGCCTCTTGGTCAATGTCCTTCTGTGCAAGACATTCGACATAGGTGTTTAATGTTTCTTCCAGACAGCAAAAACTAAACGGGATCCAGACTAGCAGAATTTCTGAAATAGTCAAGAATTTTCAATAAAGGTCTGAAGCAGCGCCGGATTGAGCAATTACGGTTGAGAGGGTTGTAGCATATGTTATGAAGGGGCCCTAAATTAAGAAAATACACATAAATCTTACATCATATACACATTTCTTACTTAGAAAGTAATTAAATATTTCATTTGCTCTACAGCAATGTGACGAATATGTCTTAAATTACAGGAAAAGCATCACTTTGTTTTTGTTTTGATCTCTGTGCAACAGCTATCGCCCCGGTTTCAAATACCCCTTCGCACTTGGGTAATAATTGGCTGAATCCACTAAACTTAAACCCCTCGTCATCCATAAAAGCTGAATGAAAGGGAAAAAAGGGACATTACCCATATTGCCGTCTTTCAAAAAAGAGGATATTTCGGGTAACCGTCATTAAAAAAAACCCGGTCGCCGTCATTCAAGGGAAAGGACACCTGGTCACTTTAATTCAAAACGAGAATGTTCCCGATTTCCGTCATTCAAAAAAGAGGGTATACCCGGTCGCCACCTTAAAAAAAATACATTCCCATTCACCATCATTAAGAAAAGAGGACATTCCCGGTCACCGTCATTTTAAAAAGAGGATATTCCTGGTCATAATCATTTAAAAAGTACTTTTCCTATCAGCACCATTCATCCCCCCAAAAAGGACATTCTCGAACACTCCCATACAAAAAAAACTCTTATTGGATTATTAAAAAAAATATCGGAATTGATACTGAAATTTTAGAAGTGCATAACTGTCAACTGAGAATCATTATTTCCTTCGTACTTAAAAAGAATACATTCCTTGCAATCATCACTTCCTACAAACAAAACAAGAATAGACTCTGTTCAAAACCAGCGATGTTGTTTATACAATGTTTGATGTTTGATTCTGACATTATTGACCAAACTTACTGAATTTCATTAAAATTCCAATGTTTCATCAAAAATTCGATTGTATTTTATATATTGAAGTTCTTATTCTGTCAGTATTACATGCTTTAATTTCTGATCACTAACAATCCCTTCATTCCCAGTTTTCAATGTATTTCTAAAGTAAAATCATTAGCAATTCAATTACTTTATAATATTCCCCTCACTTTTGACATCAAATATGAAGCTAGGTAAAAACTCAAGTTTCCCAGCACAAAAGGGAAAAGAGTTGATTGTAAATGATTAAACATTAAAACCAAGTATCTATAATTCAATGATTCACCAAATGTCCGTTCGTCCAACTGTATGTACTCACCAAACGTATCTTTTACTGGAACCCTTGGGACAAGTCAATGTGAGTTTCTCCAATTTTTAAGTGGATCTGGTTGTCTATGAATGTATCATGCATAAAGCTGCACTGATGGAGCGGAGGGGCTCTATGTAAACTTTCCTTCCTGATTATTCCTCGGAAAACATTTTTTTAATCCCCCCTAATTGGGTCCTTAATAGTGAGAGGTATATTGCAATGTGTGTTTATGTTGAATTGATCCCACATTTTCTGTCTGGCGGTATTCACGCTATTTTTTCGAAAATGCACTGCCCAACAAAAAGCGACAGTATGGTTTAATTTTGATACTTGTAAACATTTACTTAAAGCAAATAAGTTTTTGAAAATCAACCCCCAAAATACGTTTTGTTTTGGGGGTGATTTACAATTTTATGTTAGCTTGTGTTTTTGTTTGTTTTTTTGTTTTTTTGTCTATTTTTCCCCGGTCGTAAAAAATGTCTAGTTTATTTAATTCGATATGAAGTATTTTATATCATTTACTCATCTTGCCATCTTTTTATTCAATGTTATTTCTAAATAATCAATCATTTATTAATTGATAGATTGATATTCATCTCGGTTACAGCACATAGTCATGTTTCTCTTTTACAAATTCTCTTATTTCTTTGTATTTGTACACCGTTTTTAACATTGAGTGAACGAAGGTGTGAAACTCTACGTTGACCTAAAATATTTTAGAAACCAAAACAACCTTTTCGTATGTTAAGCTACACCTAATTATGAGATATTCTCAGTTGCAAGTTTTCTGAAAATTTTTTATGGAGGCAAAATCCCATTTGGTAGAGAGATATAAAAAAAAAAGTGCTCAAGTATGGAAAATATAAAAAAAATAAAAATCTAAGTAGAAAATTGAATAAAAAATCAAAGAATAATAATCAATAATTAATTATATACATCGCGATTAACTTTTTTGCTCACCATTCCTTTAGAACTTTTTTTAAATTGTTTTTGAATGATCCCGAACACTATTCTGAGTCATTTATCGGATTCTTTGATCCAGAAAACATAGGATTAGCATACTTAGTTAAGTTGGTAGGTTGACTAGAAGCTGAGATAGTGCAAACTGAGTAATTTACAGTGGCTATTTTTAGAATTCAAAATAGCAGCCATGCAGGTGTCTAATGCCAACATTATTGTTATAATTCCCTGCATTATGAAGATTCTAAAAGTGTATAGTTTTGCTAATCTACAAAATCTTTCAACGAAAATGCATAATGAATCTGACTAATACAGTGGCCATTTTGAAAATCTAATGTGGTGGCCCAAGAAGTGTCTTCGCGAAAACCAACATCGATTTTCAGATTCTCGGTGCTCTTACAAAAATGTATAGATTTACTAATCTAAAAAAATGTTATACGAAAATAGTCAGTGAACTGACTAACTTCTAATCCTCGTCAATCACCATCTTCTTCGGATAAATCATCAGCATCACTGTCTACAATGCTAACTAGTATGACTGCAATAGTCGGTCTAGCAGCACGTATTTTACATGCATTTCTGATTTCTAGTGTCAAATAAAAAAAATAGACAGAATGCTGAGCTTGAATCTGTCATCTGTAAGTTGTAATATGTTGTCGCATAAAATTTTATCGAAGACGAGAAGATGCCCCAAGTGATTAAATATGAATATGAGAAGAGAGACAAAATACAAGGTAAAATATGAGAAGCAACTAGAAATAAATATATCATTTATTACCAGTAACACTAGTCAAGGATTAAATTTCTGTAATGAAGATGTTTTCAAAAATATGTTTGGTTAGTCACTCAATAGAAATCGTCACATGACCAACTTTTGGGGCAGCATGCCGTATTCTTAGGGTTGAGCGATTAAAAGAATCGGAATATGGGGTGATCAATGAAAAACTTACTTCTCTTGTTTTTGTTACACAGACACTAAAAAAAGCCTAAATTTTCATAGAACAAGTGTGAACGCAGCTGGGCACAAACAAAGGGACCAATTTAGCATAAACCAAAAATTTACAATTACTATTTAGAGAGTATTTGGAAACAAAACAAACAAATTTTTTTCGACAAATTTCCGAATGTTTAAAAAAAATTGTTGCCCATGTCCGAAGTGTGAGCTCAAGAATTTGTCCAGAAGTAAAAAGAACTGATCAGGCCCGGGGACCAGCTTAGTCAGTTGGCACAGGCCTACGATTTTAAGGGTACATCATAAGCACTAAATCTACAATTATAAACCAAGCTATCAAGCAAACAACAAAAAAAGGAAAGGCACCTGGACCAGATAACATCAGCATCGATCTACTCAAAAAGGTTTGTAAGATCTTCAACAAAAAACTAGCTAATCTGTTCAACTTGTGTCTAAGACAGAGTAAAGTCCCAGAAGACTGAAACAAAGCCATCATAATGCATCTACATAAAAAAAAAGAAACCCAAAAAACCTCAACAACTATAAGCCTACTCAACTGCATTTATTAACTGTTCACAAACATCATCACCAACCAGATCACTAAAACACTAGATGAAAACCAACTGTGGGAACAGGCTTGATTAAAAAGAAGCTACTCGACCATGAACCATCTTCATTCAATAAACCAACTGAAGGAGAAAGCAGCAGAATATAAAATACCTCCTGCTGTAGCATTTATAGATTTCAAGATTTGACTCTGTAGAAATTCCCATGGCCATGAAGGCTATCATTCTACAAGGTGCTGACCCTATATACATCAGAGTACTACAGCATATATACGATCACAGCAACTCCTTTATCAGGCTACATAAAGACTCTGAACTTTTCCAACCCCAAAAAGGAGTAAGACAAGGTGATACCAGCTAAACCAAACTCTTCACAGCCTGCCTCGAAATGATCTTCCGTAATCTGGACTGGGAAAACAGAGGAATCAAAATAGACGGCGAATATCTGAGCAACCTCAGATTTGCAGACGACATCATCCTTTTTGCAGAGAACCTATACAACCTCCAACTATTGTTAGACGAACTAAACGAAGAGTCGGCATACACATGAATTTCAGTATAACAAAAGTCATGTGCAACAATCACATCAAGAATAAGGATGTAACTGTCAAAATCGAAGATGCAAAACTGGGGAAAAGTGGACCACTACATCTACTTAGGACAACGAATTTCTATGAAATCCATAAAAGAAGAAGAAATCAAGCGGAGAATCACCCTAGGATGGCAAGCTATCGGCAAAGCCAGCTCAACCTTCAAAAACAAGACAATCCCAATAATCCTGAAAAGAAGAGTATACAACACATGCATCTTCCCGATAGCCACTTATGGAGCTGAAACATGGAACTTAACCAAAAGACCAACCCACGAACTGAGAAGCATGTAGCGTGCGCATGAGAGAATCATGCGCAACCTCACATGGAGAGATTACAAGACAGCACAATATATCAGAAAGAAAGCAGGGGTGAAAGACATCATAGAATCCATTACAAAACTCAAATGGCAATGGGCTGGTAATGTTGCAAGAATGAAATACAACCGATGGACTCACAACATGGATCCCCAGAGACTGCATTCGAAACCGGGGCCGACAAAATACAAGATGGAGAGATGAACTAGACAAATTCAGAAAATACTGGCTCTGCGACGCCCATGATAGAGAAATGTGGAGAATCCTGAGGAAGGTCTATGTCCAACGACGGACGCTGAAAGACTGATGATGATAGCATAAATATTGTGCATTAAATAATGAACAGTTTGAAATAAGGTTAACACTGCCCATCTAGGGAATGTCTGACCCTATCATGATTGGCAGATAATTTGCCATTTAATGTGCATTATTTGATGATCGAAATCTGCTCTTGTATCACCTGGCTAAGCTGGCTTGTCTTATCCCATTCTCCTTCTTAGCGTTTACTCGTAAATCTCTCGTTTCAAATTGGCAGCCATTTCCTTTTTTACATTCAGCCGCCGAAATCATACATCGCTGTAGCCTAGAACAAAGACGATAATTCTTAGGAGCGTTTGAATATATATATATATATATATATATATATATATATATATATATATATATATATATATATATATATATATATATATATATATATATATATATATGTCTGTATGTCTGTGTGTCTGTGATTATGTTGATAATGTATGTGTAATGTGAATGTATGCGTGAATATGTATGTAAATAAGTGTGTTCGTCTATGTGTGTGTGAACGTGTGCAGTATGTGTTTGGAGGGTGAATGTATGTAGTATGAGTATGTGTGAGAATATGTATGTGTGTGAGTGTACCTGCGTATGTGTAGGTGTGTCTTTATGAGTTTATGTCTGTGTGTATGTATGTGAATGTGTGTGCGAATATGTTTGTGTGTGATTGTGTGCGTGTGTGTGTGATTGTGTGTATAGTGCATGCGTATGTGAGTGTTAATATGTGTTGCGTGTGCGTATGCGTGGGTTGATATGTGTATGAATGTGAGTGTGTGAATTTGTGTGTGAGAGAGTGTGCATGGTTGTGTTTGTAGGACAATTACAATTTCGTTAGATTACAATCGTTAGTACAACACAATCCAAACAAGGTCTTAAAATCGTAAATCTTGTAAAAACAGTCCGTTAAGAAATAGAAAGAGAAAGAAGAAACTAAAATCAAATAATGGAAAGGAAATTTATTGTTCATAGCAATAATTTTTCAAGCTGTCTCCTCCTAAATTTCCCTGCCGTTCTTGATCGCATTGTGCGTTACTTAGAAATCACTGCATTGTAATCTACAGTCAATTACGCAATTGTATGCAAGGGGCATACCCAATGATCTTTTTTGGGGGGTATAATGAAACCCCTAATTTATCGACAGGGTGGGTGTGCAGACCGAATATTGGAAGAAATCAATGTTGCCAAGTATGTTTGATATTATTAGCTAAAGCTATCTTTAAAATAGCTAAAATATACTAAAACTCCAGAACAAATACATGAAGTAATAAAAAATTGTCCATTTACTTCAATAAAGGTCGACAAATTTATTCAGCTATCATTTTTTCTCTTTAAATTGGGAAAAAAATCAACTAGATATAGCAGAAAATTGATAATTTGGCTACGTGGAAAAATGTTCCAACAGAAAGAACATATGGGAGGCGCCCCACTCAATCGGTACGTCTGTGATTGCGTGTATATCCTTTCAAGTGATTTAATGCTTGATGGATTAAAAAGATTTTTCATTTTTTCTCTCGTTCCTTTCTTTTCTCGAGTCTATAGCTTTCTAACTGCGACGAATGTTGCATGGTAATGAAAGCCAAACTCACTTTCTTTCGAACCAAAAATGGCAATGGTTGACAGCATTCATAGGGGCTGAACAGGAAGAGAAGAAAGAGTGATTTACAATATTTATATTTCTGAGCTATTTCTCATGACGTCGTAATGGAACGTATTGATGTCATAAGAAAACTTATTCTGATCGCACTGTCAAAAATTGTGTTAATAACGTCGCAGGTTTCAAACAGAGTCTGCTCTTGCTTCTATGGAATATGTCAAGGAATATAACATTTTTCCACTGTCGTAAGACAGAGCATAGCGGGTAATTAACAGAACAATGCTTATAAATTTTGCTTTTCAAATCTGTTGAAATTGCCTTGCAATTCAAAATCTAAACAAAAAAATAGAGTGACAAAATGGCAAAGTGCTGACTTCGACAAGGTAGGCCTGGTTCTGAACAAACCTTTCGTAGTAGTGTTTTTTAATACTGGTAATCATGCTTGTTTCTTTCTGGCTGTATTATACTGGGAAACTGGATAAAATCACTGTCGAAATAACGACAAAAACAAATGCGATTACCTGTACGTAAAAACACTGCTGCAAATTGTTTGTTTAGAAACAGGCACACTCTGCTGACGTATATTTCAACTATTAGGCTTAGTTGTCACTCAGAGAGATTTTCCTTCGCCCATCGAATAATTAAGTAATTAGTAGATCCGTGGGTAATAAAGCTAATTGTGGCAGTAGAGTAAAAAAAAATTAGGATATCGTAGAAATACTCAAAGTGTATACTGATTCTGGCTAGCTATCTGTTTAATAAAGTGCCATACGTACAAGCCGCGCCAATGGAGGTAGAGGACTAAAAGTTAAAACATTTACTCCCTATTATGTCTACAAAAAACTATTTTTTTGTAAATTCCACCACGATATAGATTTTTCATAGGGGCGGAGTCAAATTTACATGTAAGTTTCTGACTAGTTTGTGCACGGTGGCATTCATGCTTATTTTCTTCTTTTTTTTTCTTGAAAATTCGAACTTTTTAGTGATCCAACAAGCGGCAACAGAAGCAAATTATTCATTCTTTCCCCAATTTTTGATTGATTACTCCTGATGAAGCATACTGCCAAGAGACGTCGGTCACATGAAGGTTTCCATTGAGAACTGTTTTTATTCATTTTCACGCTGAAGGTGACATAAGATCATTAGGTTTTGATAGACACTCAATATGCAAAAAAACTCAAGCTGATTTTTAATGGATTCGATATACGAGGGGCAAATCCAGGATTTTGAGTGTGGGTATGCATTTTTTTGCTCCATCTGTCTAATTAGACCATGGATGTAATGAATGTTTTTTAAGCTCAATTAAATAGTATTTGTAATATTTAAGATATGAAAAATGCATATATATATATATATATAAATACACACACACACACAAAAGTACTGGAACATCATTTAAAATTATCAGAAGGGGTGCAGCTGGTGCATTTCACTAGGATCTAGAGGCTGAAGTCGGGCAAGAGTTCCATGTGTAGAGCTTTGTATTGAAACTTCTAAGTTGATACGATGTCAATGGAAAAAGATATCATTTACCAAATATAGTATGGCTCGTTAACAGGGGTATAGTAAATGGAAACGGGATGACCAAAGGACGAAGGTATAAGGCTGTATAGGGGTGGGAGAAAATAGCTTTGTTCCTTATAAAATTCCTCTCGGGAGTGGGGTGGCATCCAAAATACTCAAATGTATACTCAAATGTATACTCAAACCATTCTGTACACTAAATTAAAACCATTTCATTACTCCTGTCTGACCTCACAGGCTTCTCAGCCTAAAGATTAATCTGACACTGCCTATCGTAGATAGGAGACTAGAAAAGTATCCACAGCGTCTCTGTCAGATAATCGCTTGGAAAAGAAAAAATATTTCCCGACATTTCTTTAATGTTTAACTCCTACTATCGAGTTTTGATTTTATTATCGTATGTAACAACAATTACTAGACCAAAAACAGTGACATCATGCACGAATAACAGTGACATAGTGACGTACACAAAAGCTGTTTACAAATTTACTCCCACCCCTAAAGGTGGACTTGTTTTGCAAGAGTTTGCAAATGCCATGTACAGTAACTACTTATAAGTGAGTTGAGGTGGTACACATATATATGGAATAATGTTGCATAGAGAAATTAATTCGGTTTAGTTTATCTTTTAGATTTTAATGAAGCAAGTTGGTTTGACTATAGCGCTGCCAAGCTTGTTTAATATATTTCTTTAGTTCATAAGCTCCTTGAGTAGTCTGAGATTTTAGAAATCTAGCAAGAAATTTGAAGGCCTGGGCGTGAGGCTTGGCTCCACTAACATTGAGTTTTGTGGATTTCCCGTAAAATCAGTCTCACCTCAGCTACACCCATGATAACACGATTCTTGATTAAGTACTAGATTTTCAGATGAAAAATAGACATAAAAGTGTACCCTCTTGTACAATACGATTTGGCAGTACGGCTAGGGAGCTCAAGTTGTTTTTCTGCTTCAATATTCCAACTCAGTGTGCTACAATATTGCAGTTACACAATAAGTGACAACTATTTTCATGTTGTATAAAGTTACAATGGTAATTATTTCAATTTCATTAAATGAAATAACATTAGAAAAAATTAAAACCTTTGCACACGTTGTGCACTCAATCTGAAGCCATTGTTTTTGAATTTCAATCATTCAATTTAATCTAACTATCTTAGTTGCATCACCTCTGTCATCAAATGTACTCAGTCCTAGTTACACACATTCGAGTATAACAAGACCTTCCCTATTTTCGCTCAGATTTAGGCTCAAAATTGTTCATGTCATATACGAAAAAATACGGTAAGTTTATGTTGAACAACAAAATTAATGATGACAATGAAAATTATTTTAATCCAGGCAACACCAGGTACTTTTCTACATCAAGTCAATTCATTATTAATAAGTGCATGTATTTACAATAACATTGTAGCAAACGCTCATAACTCACGCTGTCTATAGTCATAATACAATGAATCTAATTCTAGGGTCGTGTGGTTAGATTAAAAACACAGTGTGCATATGGGTGATAATTCATTGTACTTTTTAATTAAAGCTGAATGATGTCTCTTCTGAGCAAAACTTTGTGGAAAGAGCTATTCAAAATACAAGTTATAAATTTTAGAAAAGGTCTTGTAGTAACATGAACAATTCCTTCATCGAAACCAAGGGAAATGGTTGTGGCTCCTCAAGTCCAAACGACAGACCGTTAATATTCGCTCACTAATAACTATTATAATACATTTAAATTTTGTTTATTGGAAATAATCTCTTGGCTAACCGTTTCTATCAACTAGTTTGTTGGGTATTTTTTAAATGCCACCTCTGTATATCGTAATATTGTGAGCAAGAAAAAGTATAAATGTCATCATCATCATCGTCGTTGTTGTTGTTGATTTGTTGTTGCTGTTGTATTAGCATGTAACCGTAAAGAGACGGGGTTATTTATGCATGGATAGGCAGTAAGGAGCCTAAAGCTATTTTATTGGATAAATTTATTTTTGATAATTCAAGTATTCTCATTTAAACTGTTTTAAAAGGAAGTCGGACATTAAGTCTCAAGTATAACATTAAAGAGACATTAGGCATTTTTCAGTCACGCACATACTCCATTTTTTAGTTTGAAACGATCGTCGTTCCAATGACGTATTCTTCGTTGTTGTGACAACACATAATCACATTTTACAATCCTTTTATAGTTTTATTGGCTCTGTTAATCTATTTCACATGGACCAATCTATTATAACTTTTAAGTTATAACAGGACTCGGACACAACAGACAATCATACAGATAAATATACTAATCTGCAAATATAGCTTTTCTATGGATGAATTATTATCAATTTTATTGTTGTCGTTGTAATAAATTCCTTGTTAAAATGCCTATCTACACCGGGTAAAATATTTGATGAGTATAGAATGAACTAAAGCTTCCAGATGTGTAAGAAAAATTCCGTTCACTCACGAATGTAGCTAAAGATTTGGTTTCCGGGAGACTTGGCTCTTTGAGAGGTGTGCTACGGCAGAGAGAGTTGCTATTGTATAATGTCAACAGAAAACTATTAAACTTTATGGGAGCCCCTCCATTAGAGACCCGGAAGACATTACCCCTGCCTAATCCTTCGCTCTGCCTTCACTTTTCACTATTTATTGAGGAAAAGAATCCCTTCACTTCTGACCCTTCAAAGGCGGGTGGAATCTCCGTTCATTTTTTATGTAGTATTTACCATTCGATAAGTTTTGAAGATTCATTTAAATTCCGGTATACAACACGATACGATCCGGCCCGTTAGTCACGCTTTTTTAAGCTTAAGTTGGACACTTATGAAAATAGGATCGATAGCCCATTTTTATCAAGATTAATTACTTGCGTGACTTGTGGTTGTCCATAGTAATTAGGGAATTATAGTGTTTTCTTGTTTTCATGTATGTAAAATACTAAAGCTAGATACATCATATAGAAAGATTTATTCTACAGTGTAATCAAGGATACTCATTTTTAGTGTTATTCTGAAATGTATAGATATTTCCTAGGCAGGTTTTCTCCACAATCATTATGTAAGCGAAGTAGGGTTGCTAAAATGTGATAAATCGGCGTTTAGTTGCAACCAAAAAGAAAGTTGAATAGCTCTTATCAAATGTATTGTTGCGACCGAGCAGGAAGCAAGGTCGCTCTTATCAAATGTTTTGGTCTCAGAACAACCCAATGTCTCGGAAACTATCAATGATAGAAAGATGTGGGTTTAACCATTCGATAAGACATATTTCATCTAGATTTCTGGCCCGTAAGTCACGACCAAATAATTGGTAAGTAGCTGTTTTACCAACTGGGCAAAACTAAAAACATATATATATATATATATATATATATATATATATATATATATATATATATATATATATATATATATATATATATATATATATATATATATAAAGTAAACTTGAAAAACAAGATCAACTGATACCGAGTATTTCAAAGTTATTTTCAATTTGTTAATCGTGGTAGAGCATAAAATTAGATAATTTCAGAATTTTTTCCTTTGAATTCCAGGTGCATTTCAATCCATTAGAAATCTGAAACATAAAAAATCAGTCTTGGGAACAAATTAATCAATGTTTTACAAGGGAGGTTTTATTTTCAATATAACAATAATGCTGAAACTGGGTACTCCATTGCTGCCATCTTTACGGAAGGACGGAAGTACGACCTACATGACCCCATGTTGAAAATGGCGCAAGCTGCATGATGTTGAAAAATCAAAATTATAAGAGAATTCATGTAAAATAAACAAGAAAAAATGGTCATATTCTTTCAAAACACATTAAAATGAATAAGAAAAATTAATATAAGACTATAGATAAAATTATTGATAAAAATTGAACATTTACTTTTGTTAAATTTGCTAGATGTAATTGCCTATCGTAGATTTTTATTGGCTAAATTCGAAAACATCAGCCAGATCTAACCGAAAAATGGTTTATTTGACAACCCCGGAAGAATTTTGCCAACAGAAGGAACAGGGGGATATAGCACACCCTACGCCCCGATACGCACTTGTAAATATTTACTTGAGACAAATGCAACTGGGTAGTAAGTTCTATTCTCTAATTGTTTATGTGTAAAAAGTATAGAAATCGGTATGCTTAGCTCCCAAAGACAAAAGAAAATCCCATTAGTTTTTAAAAGAAGGGTATATAAAAGCGTTCACAGGACAGCCACATTTGGAGCTGAAAAATGGAACCTGAAAGAAAGATAGGCTTTCAAACTAAGAGTCATGCAACGTTTACCAGAGAAGAACATGGTTATCATCACATAGAGAAATCACAAGATTGCGTTATATTTTAGGGAAAACAGGAGTCAGAGATATCATAAGACCCATTAGAAAATTCAGATGTCAGACAATTGCTGGACACCACGATTCATAACGTGAATCCCCAAGGATATGCAGGGCCAGTAAGAATAAGATGACGTGACGATTTAGATAAGTTCAGGAGATATTGGCACTGCGACGCCCACGATAGAGAGCTCTGGTGAATCTTGGAGAAGGTATATTGCAAACGATGGGCATTAAAAGGCTATGATAATGATTCCGTTAAATCTTTGCTTTCGTGGCCAGGATAGTGATATTCATATCGTCGTCCAATTGGAAATAAGTAATTTCAAAATATCCCAAGTCCTCACATTTATCATAAGCTTTTAACATACAAATCTTTGAATATTGACAATTAAATACTCACTACTAATTAATTCCATTTTCATAGTAGGTGTAAACATTTTACTGCTATCTAATTGGCATCGTGGTGTGGTATATATTTTACTTTAAAACCTTCAACTTGAGTAAATTTGGTTCGATCAGGTGTTTAGTATTACATAGAAATAGAATGGAAATCAAAGCATTATTATTATGGGGTCGAGAGCGAATGCAGGCCCCACAATTATTTTCTTTCGCAAAAGGGGAAATCATATCTGATTTATGAACACATACACAATGGCACTGGTGAAGTCAAAAGTTTGGTAAAGATGTGATTCAACTGAAAATCATAAAATAATATGAGTTATTAAATTTGTTTAGTAGACATCAAATCTTACCCAGAATGATGAATCGAACCTGTGGAGTCCACATCTTCACTCGAAATTTTCCGCAATATTTCTGCGCGATTATCACTGTCTATTTTTTTTTATGCAAAGAGGGAAAAAAGCTGGGGGAAAAAGCAGACAATATTCTCAAGTACTACCCGATCGTTGAAGTTATAATCATCCAACACGTTGTCAAAAAGATGAATGGCTATCAGGTACTTTCCGCCTGCCTTTCTGTCTATCAATCTTTCCGAATTCAATGAGATTTAGTGGAAGGGTGGGCCATTGGCTAGAGAATAAGTGATTTGATTTGGAACGGACTCAGGTATTTTTGTCTGAGTCAGTGTACAGCGTTGGCAGAGTTATCACTCTATGAGTACTTTCTAGCAATCGAATGAAGATATAATATTCAGAGTCTATCTCCAATTATTTATCAAATTTGTTGAAAGTTTTATGCTTATATCAAAAATTGGAATGGGTAAAAAAAAAGTCAAGCATTGTAGTAGAGACTTCTTTTTACGTTGAGAAAAGGCATTTTATCTTTCTGTTTACATCGCCTCTCACAACGACAGATTATGACACAAAGCTTGGTTTACAGTGGGGACCCCCACTCCTTCATGTAGGCAGAAAAAAAAAAAAGTTCAATCCTCGTAACTAATGTCGTGAAAGCGTCATGACAAGTATTTTATCTTTAACGTTTTCAGTCAAAACTAATGAAGGGGTTGACTTGATTTGGGTAAGTTATCACATTGACCAATCAGAATTTAGCAGAAGGCTCGTTTTTCCTCTTCCTCTTCTCTAGACAGCAAACTCAAGTTAGTTGAAATCAGTTTTGTTGAGTATGGTTTATTTATAGCTGTAATTGTCCTCAAAATTGCTGAAATCGGCTAAATTTTCAATTTCCAGCCAATTTTTTACAGCTCAATTGTTAATTATATACTCATTTAAAGCCCAATCATCAAATGAAATAACTATACACTAAAACTCCAGAACAAATTGTTAATAAGAATTGTACATTTATTTTTATTAAACTTACTAAATTTTTTTTTAATGGTCAGATTTTCGGCTATCGTAGATTGTTATCAGCTAAATTGGACTGGGAATAGCCGGATAATGGCTAATTTGGCAATCCCGGTTGAAAACTGACGATAGAAGAACAATTAATTGATTTCGTATACGTCATCGATCACTGAATTTAAATGCCTTTTCTTTTCCACTGAATAGAAAAAACATCGTAGTGTGTCAGCAAGTTGGTTTTATTGCTGCCAGGTGTGCAGGTCTGTCGTGAGCTTGTTATGGATCCACAATCGTCTGCGCCGCCCGATCTACTCCCCTGCATTCTTTGAAACGATTTTTTTTTTCTAATGAGTCTTGTTCCTTTTTAATTTTTCTTTCCGCGCAGCTCGGACTGAGTGTAATTTATGGTTTCGTACACCGCCATGGAAAGATGGTGAGGTGCACTCAAGGCCGTGAAAAGAAGTGAAAAGAGATTGTAGAGTTATTGCGAAATTGCAGAATGACTTAATAGATACAGAATTGTCTTTATGGCGCTGGTGTTATTGATTGATCAATGACTACAGGCAGGTTGGGGGGGGCATGTTTGTGTGAATATGTTCGTATGCGTTGATTTGACCGTAGTAAAAAAAATATACACGGAATGAGTTTGATACATTCAAAGGGGGTGAAAGAGTGAGAAAGATCGAAGGAGAGATAAAATTGAGGAGAAAGATAAAGAGAGAAAACTTTTCATTGAGGGTGTGCGTGAGAGAGTTAGAAAGAGAGAGAGAGATATATTTAGAGAGAGGGTGAATGAAAGAAAAAGGAAGAGAGAGAAAGATGGAAATTAAAAGAAAGGGATCAAATGTAGACTATGGACCCAAAAATTGATTCAAATGAAAAGCGCAAATTTTCAGATTAAACTGTAATCGAAATTCAATTTAATTTAACCAAAAAAATTATGTCCGTCTTAGCGTTTCTTCGGAATATTCTTTTTAGTAGTTGAGGGGTCTGAATTCCACATTTCATCCTTGTTTTGATCAAATTAGATTGAATTTTGATTACGATGTTATGTGAAAATTTTGCGCTTTTCATTTGAATCAGTGTTTGAATTCAGAGTAAAATTGAAAAGAAAGATAATGAGAGAAAACATTAAATCAAGAGAGAGAGGGGAAGATATAGAGAGATGGGAAATAAAAATTACTGAATAAAGTGAGTTGGTTATGGAGAGCTGAGAGAGAGAGAGAGAGAGAGAGAAATGGAGATTGACAGTCAGAAAATGAAAGGGAGACGCGGTAGGTGTCGTTAACAAGGAAAATATATGCCAGAAAAAATGTGCATTTGTACATGGATATGTACGTATTGGTGGTGTGATTACGTGTTTGTAAAGAGTAGAAACAGATCTGGTTAGTCACTCAATGGAAACTGTGACATGACCAACGTCTATTGGCAGCATCCTATGTTGGGGGAGGGGTTTAAAAAACAGAAAGAAGTTTTTCGTGGACATAATAAGGCGTAAACGTTTGGATTTTCAGCCGTCTAGCTACATTGGTACAGTGTGTATATGTACATATACAGCAAGACAACCAGACCAACTTTGAAACTGATAAAAACCCATATTAACAGTGTTGGTGAAAGTTTTGGTGACAGTTTTACTTGATGGTTTCTAATAAAAAGGTTAAAAAAAAAAAAGAAAATAACAATATAGGAAATGGGAAACGTTAGTTGCCAATCATATCATAGCCAAAGATTTATTGCCGAACCCAATGTCCTTATTCTAAAAGCATTCAAACTCAATAGAAATGAATGGATTGAAATATAAAAGACTTTAGAATTATCAGAATTTATGATTCGGTTTTTGTTCTTCAAGTGCAAAAAAGACGAGTGCTGAATTTTTTATTTTGAATTACCGAGGTTCAGGACTGTTGAAAGCTATGCAATGTGAGAATGAAAATCGCAGCATAGATAAATCAAATTTTGCAAGTAAAGTACCAAATATGATAAATATATACATTTATTATATATAACTACAATAAAATACCTTATGAATAGATAGATAGATACAAAATATATTCAAATCTAAAAAAAAAATGCAAATATATGATAACAGTTAACAGATCTTGCCCCAAAAGAGCTGATTTGGTAACCCTGCTTCATTTTGAGCTAAACATTCTCTGCTCATACACACAGCACGATAGCATTTTAGAAGAGATCGTTTGTTTGGGGGGGGTTGCAAATTTTATATTAAATAATCAGTTTTTAAATATTTTTTATAATTTATCGCTATTTTGAATTATACAAGCAAAACAGTTTCCAATTTTTTCAATGACAACGAAAAGAACAAATTTGCATGAGAAGAACCAAATTTATTAGTAAAGAACCAAATTTGGCAACCCTACCGAGGTTATCTGAAATAAATGTCATCATCATTATTCGCAATATAAAGGCCAGGATCTCTGAGAGGGGTTGCTGTCAGTACATTGCACCAGGGCCAAGGAAGCCACCCCGAGACTTTTTGAGTAAAGCACTGTTTCGAAATTTTTTAATCGAAGCAATATATTCATAAATGGGTCGCCTCTATCATTTACTGGTGGATGAATATAGTATTGCCAGCTAAAAGCATCATAACAGATTAAGACAGGGTGGCTAAAAGATGAGGGTCTTTGTGCAATGCATATGAGGCTTTTTAGAGGCTTGTATTTGCAGTAGACTGTTATGCTCAATCTTCAACAAAGGAAGTGACTAAAATAGGGTCGATATGGCATGGATTTCTGAGAAATCGAGTCAAAAAATGGCACAAGTGTAAGAAAGCTTTAAGGGAAACCAAAGAATCTATCTAGAGTTTCATATATTCCGATGAAAAACTACGGAAAATTAACAAAACTGCCCTTTTCTCCATTATCTGCATATCTCAACAACTGAAATACATCGCGCACATAACATGACAGGAAAATTCTTCATTGCAAAAGCAACAGCTGCTTGGAACGGATGTAAAAAAATCATTATTAAGGCTTATGGAAGAAAAAAGAAAAACAAATATCACTCTCGGCTACATATCTTCAACGTGAGAAGCAAAATAAAGCCAGGTTCAAGTCTCTGAAGACTAAAAATATGTGGAGTCTATGAGACATTCTCCGAATTCGAAAAATTCAAACAGTGTAAAAATGATGATGATGATGATGATGATGATGATGATGATGATAGCTTTGCGCTGCCTTTTAAAATTCATCTCGAAGGTTTGCTAATCTTTGGTGATTGGCCGCTACAGTGTAAGGGTCTTATACACTCTGATCAAGACTTGATATGCATATCCTCAGAAAATGTATCTGCGTTGTGATCTACAACAGAGCTGGATTACCTATTTAGCAAAAGTAGCATTTTCTATGGGCGACGCAATTTTTAGTGCCCTGCGCTAGATGTTTGCGAGCAATCAATTCCGATTCAGTGATTATGCACTTCCTCTATTACTATACTGCCTCCAACTTTAATGAAGGTCGGTGATTTTTTTACTGTTGTAATTAATGGACGTCTAGTGTCTACCTGATGCATATACAACGCATAGATACAAAGGTACTGAAGTCAAAACGAAAATGAAATAGCTCTATTACTAAAATGTCAATCATATCTTATCTAACAGTATTAAGTATTTCCATTTGTGTTTTCTTTGCTGCTTTTTTAATTATGTTCATCAGATTTTTACTCTTTTCCTCTATGCTACTTTCATTATTCCACAACGCCTCAAATCTGTTCTGTATCGTTAACCGAAAATCGGCAATGCTCTTACTGGGGCATGTTTTCTTCTGAAGGATCATTATGTTCCTTTTGGTTTTATAGTCGAACCTAATTATGCCTGCTATTATTATATGGTCATTTCTTTTACCTACTTTGTTGATAACGGTAACGTCTTTTGCATTATTAATTTCATCAGTAATTAGAAAGTCAATTTTGTTTTTTGTTGTTCCATTTGGGCGTTTCCAAGTCCATTGGCGATCTCCTTGTTTGGGGGAAAATGTTTGCTATTTTCATTTTGTATCCCTCTTAGAAGGAACTTACATGGCACCCTGTCCGACGCCCAATTCTCCTACATTTGATTCCCCATCGTTTCTTTTTTCCACATAAACATTATGATATCCAATGAGTATTGTGTAATTTGTCTTGTCCTGATTCATTATTTTACTGATAAAATCATAAGACTCTCCGATTTCCTGGTCAGAACATTTGAAGTTTATGCACAAACCTGGACTACCTTTAGTGTGTATCTTTCCCTTAACTTAACTACTGCCCAAGCTATCCTGTCTGATACACTTTGTTAAGTATCGAAACATAAAAAGCAGAAAAGATCCATGCAAAGATGGCATAATGATAGATCTTTTAGAAGATGCAGAGCATGTTTTTCACTGGGTATGTCTTTTCACAGAAGAGTTGCCTAACTATTCACACAATGCTTACAAGAAAAAAAGTTCTTAAGACCACTATCGAGGGATAAAGATCCTACTACACAAGAACTGACGACGATATAGACTTTCACAATTACCGCCCCATTACTTTACAACCAAACATAATCTATTCTCGCAAATACATACGAATAGATTAACAAACATTTGAAATGAAAACCAACTGTGCGAAGAGGCAAGCTTTAAATACGGCTCTTCGACAATAGACCATCTACACACAATAAACAAATTGATTGAAGAGACATCAGGATACAACAAACCACTTTATTTGGCTAACGTATACTATGAAAAAGCTTTTGATTCAATAAAACACACGACAGTCTTTGACTCAATGTGAAATAAAAGTTTCAAATCAAAATTGTGTGAAAATGATTGGTAATTTATACGAAAAGATTTTTTTTATATAGAGTTAGAAATGATCAGCACAAAGGCAAAAGTAATGTTCAATGATAAAGCCCCGAAAAAGACCATGAGAATAGAACATTAAGCCTAAGAGGAGGTTAAGGAATATATTTACATAAGTCAATAAAGCTTCTGAAAGACCGTAGAAAAGAAATAAAATAATGCAAATGACTGGCTGGAAAGCATTTAGCATAAATAGAGACACATTCAAGATCACCCTCCAATATTTTCAAAACGTAAAATATACAATCAAACAGTAATGTCACCTATGACACACGGATGTGAAAACTTGAAACATACAAAATCACTCGAAAAAAAACCTGAATAGCAAAGAAGGAAATGGAAAGAGCAATGTTAGGAATAACTCTTAGCGATAGTAGAATATCGAACGACATTAAACGCAGTAGGAAAATACCAGACACAAGATGGGAAGACGAGATAGAAAGATTTTCCGGTAAGACAAGGCAGGGGTTAGCAATATAACGTTCGTCATGGAAGGAGATCTGTTTAGCTAACGAAAGAAAGAATAATTACTTTACCATGCAAGGAGAAATGTATGCATTTTAATATTGATGCATATCTCTATATTTATAGTTCTTTAATAACTCATGCCCTAGCTTTATCTGGCCCTGATCTGCAGGTAGAGGAGACACGTGTGGTAGAATGCTATCTCGTCTTATCACACCCCTGGCGAAAAATCAGGAAAGATAGCAAATACAGACTCGCCACGAGCTTACAAAGAATTGAAGATCAGTGGATTATTATGGATATTGATTGACCCTCATTGGGAAACAGATTAACGAGAATCGGTTATCGGTTATCAATAGTAATTCATTAGTTGAGGTGATTTCTAACAAGGTCAATTTTAGATCTATATGAGTGCTTTGTCGGCATTTATCTCATTCTACAGCGGCGGTATGTTGTGTAGCCCTACTGTTAGTACAGTGTGTACTTGTTGAATGCATTCAACATAGTTGCATTTACTGTAACTGTGTGGGGACTATTCCTAGTTGGTTTGGGGGTTTTTTGTTTTGTTTTTTGTCTTTTCGTTTACCTATATTCTTATGCTTTACATTTTATATTCTATACTATAAGAATTGTTAGTGGATTAACAACGAATTAATTACGAATGCAACATAACCCGTTGGAGGTTTTCTTACATCTCCCTCTCAGGCTCTCTAACAACACCTGGTCTTGATTCACATAGAAGATAGGAGATGGACCGGAACACTATGCAATAATGCAGTATGATCTCCATTTGCTTTTTCTTGCCTGTAATTTCTAATACAATTTATGTTTTATAGACATGAATCAATAAGCAATGTTTAAACCGATTCTCAATGACAGACTTTAAATGGTGAAACCATAGTATGTCAGTAAATTTTCAGTTGAATGATTACTGAAATTTTACTGAGAATACTGGGGCAGCTTAGCTGAGAATTTCAAGCCAATTGTACATTTTGTGATACAAGCATTGAATTTGGTACGTTTGTAGCTAAGGGCATTCCGAAGTAATTTGGATATCGAGCCATCATAATTTTGGACAACTTTATGGCGATTGCAATGCCAGTCATGGCACCCATCTTGAGTTTTCATTGTCTCACATGAATTATCCAAATGACAAGTCCCCAAAACTATGTATGGTATATAAATTTAACTAATCATGTCCTCAGTATCATATTGTATCCATCGCTGATACGAAAATTGATCTAAAAATAGTTGTCACTGTCAGTCATTTTTGCAATTTGGAATGCTTTCGACTATAGGTGTGTCGAATTATAAACTTTTATCACAAAATGCACGATTGTTTATCCCAAACCGTGTCGAGTGTGAAAAGGATTTCGTCATTCATATTCAAATAAACGCATTATCTAGGAAAAAGGGGACATTTAATCACAGTGATAAAACAATCTGAAACTTGTTAAAAATTAGCCTGGTCACATGTACCTTTCAATAACAGATATCAATCCAGGCAGAATTGAAATTATGTTGAATAGCAACGAGAAATCAATAATCTTGGATATATACAGCTGATATCAATATCCACAAAATCCTGTTCACATGAGAGAATTACCGATCAAAACTTAACAAAGATAATCTTGTCTGCTGCAGGATCAATCTCTACCCTTGCAATTCAAACGGAAGATTATTACTGCAACTATATATATATATATATATATATATAGATATAGATATAGATATAGATATATAGAGAGAGAGATAAATAGATAGATATTTCTTGTATAAATGTATTTATTTATAAGAATGAAATAACCCAATGCGTATTCATAGCATAAATTTCTGCAGATATGTAAGACTTGTCAGTTTGGCTCAGTCAGTAAGAGATCTGCCTCCTGATCACTTGGTCGTGATTTTATATCATGGTAGGGGAATGTTGATTTTATGTATTGGTTTGGTTTGACGTGATAGACAGAAAGTGAAGAATTTATTCTCCTAAATTAGGTGAGGATTGGTTGTTGTTCTTGTTCTTGTTCTTGTTACGGGGGGAACAAGTTTTACAGGAAAAAAAAACTGAAGTGCATACGGCATCACCTTCTACGAGACTCCAATGCTTCAGTGGCCGTTTGATGGAAGTACAGCGCTGCATACAAATTTATTATATCCACAATTACAATGTATCATCTTCAGCATCGATACAGATTACGGAATGGCATTGATATTTAAATTGATGAATTAAATATCCGGGAGCAACAGAGGCACCTTTGACTAGTAGGAGCGTGGGTTGAGCCCATGCCGTCTCGAAATAACCCCCGCTGTGCTCTATAAGGCTAGGTAGACGAGACAACGTGGGACGCGTCAAATTGCGTTTGGCATCAAACGCAAGCTTTGGTGTGCTGACAACATATGAAAAAAGAGATTCTGTTCCTGCTTTGTGGCTCTGCACTTACAAATGCATGGCCCCATCCAACAGCAATTGAAGAAATCTGTGTGTGTGTGTGTGTGTGTGTGTGTTTTTTTTGTGTGCGTGTGTGTGTGTGTGTACTGCGATTACTTGATAACTGGCTCTTGTATGAAATTGACATCCATCAGGTATATTAGTCAGCACAAATGATATCGCAATGCTGAGTTTGAAGTTTATTTAATCTGCGATTCTCAAGAAATCTATTGAAAATAAATCTTTAAAGAACTACAGATCATAGATATTTCATTTCAAATTGTAGCTCTATATTATAGATATAAAATATCTAAATTGGCAACACCGACGAGAAGTAACCGAAATACTTCGAAGCCACAGTTTCGTACAACGGACAGAAAATTATTTTACGGCAATTACCATAAAGACTGGTCCCTCCCAAACATGCACCTTTGGAACTGGCACTGCCCTAGTTAATTAAAAAAGATATTGTTTTCTCTCCGTAACTGAGTGAAATTAAGGGTGTAACAACAGGAACCTACCTGCCTCGTGGCTAAGATAGTTGAGAACTTGTCACGTGTGTCAGAGATTCGTATTCGAGACTACATACAAGCTAGGACTCAGAATGAATCTTTAATACAGACACGTAGGCTGTTTTTTTTTTTTGAAGACTAGTGCAGCACAATCTTCCTACTTTAATTTGATAATGCCTTATCAAACTTTTCTTGGGTAATATCTTCAAGAGTGTAATGAAATGTTGAAATACCCGAAAAATGGATCTCAGCCCAATTTGAATAAATTTGCATGAAAATCTTCAGGAGGTTGAAACTTGAAATATTAAGATGGTGTTCCTTATTTATGAAGTCGTTGATAGTAACAATTACAATATATTTTTCTAATGCCGTAACGTCATCTAACTTTAATTTAATCTCGTTCTATAGAAAAAATTGACACGAAATAAAAACACTCTTTCCCTGCACCTATCTCTCTATTTCTATTTTCACCAAAGATTTCAAATCTCTTAGCTCGCGCTCGTGAACGCTGGTGAGGTAGTATATATTCTGGCAAAAAAGTATATCCATTTTAAATTTAATTTTTATTGTAAATCGAAAACTGTTATTCCAAACGACTTAAAACTTGATACTACTTTTGGGCTGCTAGTTATATTAGCCCCCAAAATAATAAATTATTAGAATTGATCCTAGAAGATGAATTCTGGTAAACAGCGTATTCACTGCTTAAACGCAAAAACAAGCTTAGTACACAGTTTGTTAACAAACCTGGAAAAAGGACAAACGAATAGGTTAACGATAATAATAAGTTTTAATTCTTGAATGAATTAAGGTAAAGAAGAGCTGGAGTTTTCTGTCGACACAAATATGTTAGGAGAGATCTACTGCGATAAGGATCAGGAGAAAGGAAGAATGAAGGGAAAAGAAAGTCACTTACTAAATGCGAGATAGAGTCTTTGGATTGTCCGTCAGGTTTGGTCATCTAGATTATAGCCACTATAATATTATCTTACTTCGAGGCCGTCAGAACAGAGAGAGATAGAGAGAGTTTTACCGCCACAGTTCAAATACTGTGAAGATAACGATCGGTTATCTTATTGGTAGTTCTGTGTGACGTCAAGAAGAAAGCGACAAAGAATTTACCATTTCTTGAGAGAGATTTACAACTGTGTAAGGAATTGCAAGTAGATCCCTGCCAAGGGCAGATAACTCCATATGTGTGATTGGAGGGGCGCTACACTACCATGTCCAGTTGTCGGATCATCTCGGCCCAGACATTTCTCAAATTATAATGAAATGTCTCGAGTGAAGTTACGATTCTAACCTGTTCAGATTCATTTGAAGACCTTTTATCAATAAAGTGACTTCTGAAAGTGTCTTTCAGAAAACTGAGAAAGAGTGGGAGTAAACATTGATAGAAACTATTAAAACCATCTGCAAGTTGCTGACGACATTGCACTAATATCAGAAACCTCAGATGAGTTACAAAAAGTGATCTGAGTAGAGCAAGCTTCAAAGTAGAGTTGAAGATGAATAGAAATAACACAAAAGTAAAATTGTAAAGTCCTGAGAATGGGGTGGCGAAATACAATTACATGAGACATATGATGGGACTTGACAGACACTATGAAAGTGAAATAAAAGTTAAAATACAGTAGTGGCATTCCCAGGAGTGATGTCACCCGCGGTGGTAATTCAGGATACCATCCCCGCCCCCTCTCAACTTCTCCAGAATATGTAGAATTTTGGTGATATTTTTGTACCACAGATATACGTACCTCAAAAGATACATCAAATTTCCTTTTTGCATAAAATCTTAGGGTAATTCTTTTCATGTATGCTACTACCTAGTAAAATTTCCTCCCAGGAGGTTTAACTGTTATAAGACAAGATAATATTAGTTTTAGTAAGAGTTGAAGTTTTTACTTCATTTTTTTCAAGTCGTTACAAAAAACACAAAGAAATTGATCCTTAAATCGTTGCACTAATATTAAATATGCTAAACATCGAAGCAGTTCTACTGAATAAAGGGTATTGAAAGTTATAATCCTGTATAGACAAGTTTTCTGTGTACCTCAATAGATACAAGAATGGCACCTTTTTTGGTTGCTGTTTACTCTGTTATTACCATGAAATATCGGGTTCTGTGCTTGAGATATTTACCTCCTCTTAAATACTAAACTTGCAAACTTGAATCCATGCTCTCAAATTTTAGAAGCTTTTATTCAAGAATTTATATTCATATTGTCCACTGAACATCACCATTTCCCACCCCAGTTGCAACAGAATATGAGGCAATGCAATCGCCAGCAAAGATATATTGACGTTGTGAATAAGAAAAAACAATCAGTTCTGGATTTGATATCATCATTGAAATATTACAGAACAATGTGTCTTTGTGTATTTACATTTTTTGAAGTACCATGTTTTGATGTACATATTTAGTGAATCCTCGCTATAACGAACCTTGATGTAACGAATAAGGAAATTTCTTATTTACCTAACGAAGTTTGATGAATACGGCGAACATGAGGACTATAACGAGCTTGACGTTGTGTTAGTTTTGCAGTGAACCTTTTGCAGTCTTTATATCAAAATTAAAGTGCAGTATCTGTTCGCAGAACACACTTTGGTTTTTGCACAATGCCGTAGCTGGTGATGTTATACTGAGGCCCAGTATTGCTAAGCGCAAGAGGCCTAAGGATTCGTCCTGTGGCCTCAAAAAATTACTCACCCCAATCCTGGGGGAGCAGTACGCTCCGGGGTAGTATTGTCTCGTTGCACTAAACGGGATAGATCGGGCTTGCCCTGACGCCTTTGCGGCACTAGTTGCAGGGACTGGAGCAATTTTTGCTGCTTCCTCATGTACGGAACCGTACATTAAAAACGACTTTATGTCGCATCTTGCTTTTGTGGGGCAGCAAGTAAATAGGGAAGTGTAGTATCTGTTCTTCTCATGCCAACGAAACTTGGCATTAACATCCTGTTAAAAACGATATTATGGTTGACAAAATAAAAGTTGTTACGAATCTTATTTATTATTGTCACTGAACACCATGTGACTAAGCATACCAGCTTTAAGTTTTAATGTTCACCCCACTCATGGAAAAAAGTAAAGTAATTTTATCTTACAAAGTCGTCACTTCTTATTATAAGTCTTTCTTACTCTTTGACACATTTTAACACATGAATTATAATTGAATTAAAATTGATCCCTATAAATTACCAATGCTGAAATTGAATTCTATTTAGCTACTTTCCATCTAATTGTCCTGTTGCAAATCAACTAGTCTCGTATATTAAGTAAAATCCCAAGTCAAAACTTGAAGGAAATGAAGGAGAGGTATGATTAATCCAATATCAACCACCTAAGTACTCGTAGATCAGACATCAAGGGCAACAGATCTATCCCTTTATAAACATTAGACTCTCTCATGCAAATGAATTCCAGAACGGAACACAGGGATTTCGAAGTATACTGCATACTATGGTAAAAAGGTTACCGCTCTGACTCGCCTCAACACTCAGGGAAAAAAACTGTGGATGGCTCTTTAATGCTTGAGTCATAGTCGGATCATACTCAGATTCTCATTACAAGAATTATGGTAATATCGATTGAAAACGAAAACTAACGAAAAAATAAGATAGACTTTAGAATGTTTAAATGTTCTGCAACAAATGTTATTCATATAACTTTCCAATGTACCAATCCCTACGATGCATTCAAAGATTTCAACTTAAACTTTCACAAAAACTATCAACAAGCGTAAGAAGGTCAGATTGAGTATCTATCTCAGAATGAATCGTGTAACCCAATGCAACCTGCCACATGATACTTAGAATGGTAATGGGTACTGTCAAGTAGTACCGACTACCCAGTCCCCCTGCTATACATCATGGACTTGCGTTTCACGACAGGCCTAATATTCCCTATTGATCACAAGATCAAAAATATACCGGCTGTTCCTACTAGGTCATCAGTTCCAAAGGACCCAGCCTTGCAAGCTGACCAACATGGCAGTTTTTTTAGTGCGTACAAGTATGTATGTGAACACATGTCGGTGGCCAGAGTGGGTAGGTGTTCTGGAAGGCTAACGTACTCTGGCCAACTACTCAAATCACTCATGGTTTTTAATATGATTTTTAATGTCTTTCGGGACCTCGAATATGGCTCTGGGTACATGGAATCACTCAAATTAACAATTAGAACATTAGTCACATGACAAAGTTGACTAGATAATGATAATGATTTAGCCAGATTGTTCAAAGAATTTTTAGACTAGTCCAGTTAGAAAATAGACGCCTTTGAGAGTAGCTGCGTGTCTTCGGGTCGTCAGTCAAGGATATTTTGGTTGCAGCTAAATGACCCGTTACTTGATGGAAAGAAGATGGGGGGAGACTTTGACTGTGGGAAAATCATCATCATCATCATCATCACCAGTCTTTTAGCGTCCGTCGTTGGACATAGACCTTCCCCAGGATTTGCCACACTTCTCTATCATGGGCGTCACGGAGCCAGTACTTCCTGAACTTGTCTAGCTCGTCTTTCCATCTAACATTTTGCCAGCCTCGGTTGCGCATGTGGTCTCAGAGAATCCATGTTGTGAGTCGTGATGTCCATCGATTGTCTGCCATTCTTGCAACGTGGCCAGCCCACCGCCATTTGAGATTTTTTATGGATTCTATGATGTCTCTAACTCTTGTCTTTTCCCGGATGTACTGTGCTGTTTTATGGTCTCTCCATGTGAGGCCCAGCATTATTCTTTCACGTGCACGTTGCATGGTTTTCAGCTTACGGGTCTGTCTCTTGGTTAAGTTCCATGTTTCAGCTCCATAAGTGACTATTGGGAGGATGCATTGGTTATACACCCTTCTCTTCAGGATTAATGGGATCTTATTATTTTTGAAGGTTGAGCTAGCTCTGCCAAAGGCTTGCCATCCTAGTGTGATTCTTCGCTTGATTTCTTCTTCTTTTGAGGGTCTCATGGAGATTCGTTGTCCTAGGTAGATGTAGTGGTCTACTTTCTCGAGTTCTGTGTCCTCGATTTCGATCTTAGTGTTTTTATCTCCAATGTGGTTGTTGCACATGATCTTCGTCTTGCTGAAGTTCGTGTGTAGGCCAACTTTCTTGCTCTCTTCATTTAGTTCATCTATCATTAGTTGGAGGTCGTGTAGGTTCTCTGCGAAAAGGGCTATGTCGTGTGCAAATCTGAGGTTGCTCAGATACTCGCCGTCTATTTTAATTCCTTTACTCTCCCAGTCTAGTCTTCTGAAGATCATCTCGAGGCAGGCTGTGAAAAGTTTAGGTGAGCTGGTATCACCTTGTCTTACTCCTTTCTGGAGCTGGAAGGGGTCCGAGTCTTTATGTAGCCTGATAAATGAGCTGCTGTAATTGTGTATATGTTTCAACACTTCAACATATACTGGATCTACGCCTTGCCGACTGATGGCCTCCATGACCTTAAGGATTTCTACTGAGTCGAACGTCTTTTTGGAGTCGATGAATGCTACGGCAAGTGGTAGTTTATACTCAGCTGCTTTTTTTTTCAGCTGATTTATCGAATGCAGGTGGTCCATGGTCGAGTAGCTTCTTCTAAAGCCAGCCTGTTCACGTGGCTGGTTTTCATCGAGTGTTTTTGTGATTCGGTTGGTGATGATCTTTGTGAAAAGTTTATATACACAGTTGAGTAGGCTTATAGGCCTATAGTTGTTTCGGGTTTCCTTTTTTACATAAAAGTATCATGATAGCAGTATTCCAATCGTCTGGGACTTTACAGTGTTTTAGACACAAGTTGAAGAGGACGACCAGTTTCCTAGTGATGCTTTTACCCGCTTTTCGGAGTAGGTCGATGGTGATGTTGTCTGGTCCAGAGGCAGTTCCTTTCTTCATCTGTTTAATGGCTTCTTTCACCTCCCACGGGGTTACTTTTGGGAAGTCCTCGAGTTGATTGCTCACATCTTGCGTATCCTGTTCATTGATTTGTAGTCCTTGTTTGGACGAATAAAGTTTTTGGTAGAATTCTTTGGCACGTTCGACAATTCTGTCTCTGTCTGTTGTTAGGTTTCCATTTTCCTCGAGTATGCTAGTTATTTGCCTTCGTCCTGAGTTGAGGAGTTTGTTTATAGCTTTGAAGCCCCGACTTTTTTCAAGAGTCTATTCGATGACTGCCGTCGTGTATCTCCTTCTGTCTCCCCCTTCATTTTTTCTTTATAAATTTAATTAGTTCAGCCTCTTCAATTTTCTCTCTCGTTGTTGTCGGTGGCTTGAGGTTTCTGCGTTTTTCCATGAGATTTCTAGTTTCATCTGAGATTTTGCTATTGAGTTGTGTGCTCATTGGTTTGAATGTAGAGGCTACTTCAATTATTGACGCTGTCATTTTGTTGCTTAGTTCGTTGATGTTGGTGTTGTCTTGTTCAGTAAGAATTCTGAATCTGTTTTTCAATTCGAGCTTGAAAGTTTGAGCGTGCTCTTCTGGTATGTTTAGAGGCTGCAGTTTTGTGTGGAACATTTTCCTGCGTTTTTTGTTGGTGTTTACATGTATTTTACATCGTACCATTCTATGGTCGCTGTCTACAATGACTTGATTCAGGACTTGGATGTTCATGACGATATCGTTTTTGTCCGTTAGGATGTAATCTATTTCGTTCTTTGTTTCGTGATTGGGGCTCTTCCACGTCCATTTCCTATTGGGTCCCTTCTTGAAGAAGGTGTTCATAATTTTGAGTCCATTAGCCGTTGCAAAGTTAACAAGATCTTCTCCCCTCTCGTTCCGTACTTTGTATCCAAATTTGCCGACGCAATCTCCATTTCCTTGGGCTACCTGTGCGTTGATGTCTCCCATGATAATATTGAAGTGTTTTCTGGTGTCTTGGAGTGGGGAGTTCAAGTCATCATAGAAGTTGTCTATTTCCTGTTGGGTTGATTGCGAAGTGGGGGCGTAGACTTGGATGTGGAGAAATAAGAATGTATAAATGAAAACAAGAAAGCACTCAAAGGGTAAATAACCCTGTCAACGCTATACACTAGCTAAAAACTTTAATGAGAATTTAAAAATGCAGTTTTGAACAGTATGAAACATTTTATTACGAATTTACCACACTAATCAATGTCTACCTGCAATTTGTAGAGAAAAACATACAACTTGAAATTATCATACACTGCTTATTGGAAAAATATACATTAGATAGAATGATCTGACTTTTGCGCCTGCAATGTAAGTTTATGCTAAATTGATCCCTTCTTTATTGCCGACTAGGTCTACACTTTTTTTAGTATGACCTTCATAGTGATCCAAAAGGCAAGAAGAATGTTATTCATCAATCACCCCTTTTTCACTTTTTCAATTGATCATCCCCCACACTGCATGATAAACGTTGATCACAAGCTGGTTTCTTCAAAGTATTTTGACTATGACTCTCTGAAGTTTTCAACAATTTCAAAATGAAAATTAGATTCATATTTTTCAACTAACATAGTACCTGTAAAATATGACAGGATTATTTACGTATGGACAATATCATACAAACATAAAATTAATTGAAATTTATTTTTTGATTAATTTTCTACAACTCTCCATATTTTCTGTTTGCTGTAGCGTGACGAGAAATAACAAGCAAGTAAATAAATTGACAGAAAGGTGACACGAGATTTCATATCATAAGATGGCGAAATATATAACACAGACACAAATATATGAGCCTAAACTTGCACGTTCAATATATATGTATATACATATATATAGGGAGAGGGAGAGGGAAAAGTAAATAAATACGCACAAATACTATGAATCACTCGGAGAACGTATACCTGCCATTACCATTGTTACATGAGAGAGACAATTTGGATGCTTCCAAAAATTAATGACGTCTTCGTACCCCATGGCCCAGCCTTCAATGAAATGTTATAGAAGCTCATTGAGAATTTTTTGAGAAATTGTATGGACTGACAGAGAATATTTCGAGATATTGTGCTGTGTGGACAGATAGGTAACGACGTAGAGGTGATCGCGCAAAGTTCTGCCCCAAAGTTTAAACGTTCCTCTCATATACATGAAACTCTCCAACTTTATTGGCAGAAATAAAATAGTTCACTCCAGGCGATGATGGCAACCACTGAAATCGGCAAAAGCGAAAAAGAGTTTTTTGGGGAAATAGTTCTGCTTAGCTCCAGACTTTTGGTTTTATGCCGTGTTTGGGGTGATTGATTTAAAAAATTGGGAAAAGGGCAGATCAATGGAAAAATTACTTATTTAGCTTTATGAGGTGGTTGATCGCAAAAAAGTCTGAATTCTAAAAAGAGCATGTATATGGCAGGATAAAAACTAAGGGGACAATTTAGTATAAAATTAATTGCAAATTGAAACCCTCTCAAAGAATCTAATTTTAAGAAAAGATTTTCTAAACATAAGAAGTTTAGATGTTCAGCCCCTTAGCTCCATGGCTGTAGCCTGTACGCAGGATACCAACTCAAAAACTAAAGAAACTTCTGTTGATAGTTTTAGTGAGAGTTTTGGTTGATGGTTTCTAAAATATGGTGCTGTTTCGTTTTCAATTTTAACGTGATTAAATTGATTGATTTACATTCAGATAAAAACCTACTTAAACTCAATAGATGAATAGCCTTTCTGGTCTGAATAGGATTGAAATGCGAAAGAAATTCGCAGGGTGCATTTTAATAAACAATTTATCATGCTAGTTCTATAATCAGTGCAATAATGATTAACAAGCTGATGATGCTGACCGTTACTGCTATAATGAATCCGACCCCTACTGGGTGCCCCACCACTGTAGCCTTGTCCCAAAGAAAGGTAGATTTAGTAAATATCAATTATATTCTGCTTCAGAATTTATATTGTGCACACAGCTTAGTTTGAGAATAGTTTTGCCTTGAGCTTTAAGCTTCGCCGTTGTGAAATGAGTGAGGTTAGATTCATTGGGTTTCTTGTCGTTTAACTTAGAAACTTTGAGAACGGGAATGAGAGTGAGGTCGTTCAAGAGTAACACATAGTGAACTAGAGTTACGGTTCAAGTAACCAGAAGTTCTTTGTTATTTTGTGCGACACAAATATGTGCAACACCGAGAGATGGCTAGGAAAACAGCAGATATAACAGTTTTCTGCTAGACCATTACTAATGTAGAGAATTCGATTCTCACCGGGTGCCCTACTCTTGTGGCCTTGCACCAAATTAAGCTGGGTTCAGTAAACCTCAAAACTCAACAGTCATCTCTGCTCTTTGATGCAATTGTTATTCTTTGTCCCCCTTTTATATTTCGAACATATAAGTAGTCTATCGCGTTCCGTTGACCAGTTTGAGTTTTCACACCAACAGCAACTGATGGTTTTCACAGGAAATCGAGTTACAGCAAGTCTCCTCAAAACTCCAGGCCTTTCCTCGGTATTGTGCTGTCGCCTGGATTGTCTTAGTTCTTCCTTGGATCCTGAATTCCCCCATTGTTTTTGTTAGGTTCTTGAGGACGGTTTCCAGTGTTCTGACCATTACTGGTACTACGATCCTCATGTTCTACAACTTCTTCAGCTCTCTGGCAAGGTTCAGGTTGGTCCCTGCCAAGATTAACAATGAGTGCAACAACTTCTTCTGCTACTGCTGAGGTTGGTGAGGTAATTATGGGAGAGTGATTTGCTCAATTACTCACTCACCCAACGTCCTTGTTAATTATCGTGGTGTGTTAGCAATAATAAATATTCTCAAGACATCAGACAATGAAATAGAACACAGGGAAAGAAGGATCCATGCCTTTCGTAAGAGTATTAATACGAAGCGAATGTGTTCTCGACTGGAATTCGAACTCAATCAGCCAATTCTATTCTGATAACCGTTACAACACCCCTTGCCTCCAAACCAGTAGATTAACTAATGACACCGAGTAACATTTTTTTCACTTCTTTTTTCCTAGGTAACAAGAGTTATTTTCTGATTGATTATGTTTAATAAGTAAACAAAAACGTCAATTATTCCCTTCAAACTTCGCTTTTGTGACCAGACCGGTGATAATTCGAAATCTGCTTCTTTCCAATTACACAGCAGGCAAATTAGTTCATTTCAATCACATTAAGAAAAAAAAACAATCATGTATCAATATCACTGTCCTGGCCACAAAATTTTGAAGAAAATGATAACCATTTTCTATACTTTTACACATAAAAAATAGTCAGGGACATCACAGAATCTATTGAAAATCTCAAACGGCAGTGCAAGAATGGTGGACAACCGATGGACATCGCGACTCACGATATGGATCCCCTAGAGATCGGCAGAATATTTGATGAAGAGACGAGCTGGACAAATTCAGGAAGTACTGGCTCTGCGACACCCATGATAGAGAAGTGTGGCGAATCCTGGGGAAGGTCTATGTCCAACGACGGACGTTGAAAGACTGATGATGATGATGATGATGATGATGATGATGATGATGAATAAGAAAAACATTCACTACCCAGGAACAAAAACCATGTTGCACGATATAATAGAATGTCATTGTTTGAAAATGGCCCCAGTTTTAGAGCAATTTTCCCTACACGGAGACGTTTCCTAAGCGTTTTAAGGGTGAAAAACGCTTTCGGGAATTATATTTTTTTTAAATTTTATTCAATTGTTGATATTCTAGCATCTCTAGTGAAGATTGCCGTCACTGACTGACATACCGGAATGTTAGTTACGTCCCCTCCTCAACATTACCAATGTAGATGTTGCCGAAGTTACGTCCCTTCTCAATGTTGCCAATTTAAATGTTTTTTTATCAAAATCTAGTTGTTTTCGGTTGAATCTAGATGTCAAAAATTGCTATCTATATGATTTTTAATAGTGAGGTTTTGATTGGTGCGGGTTTTGATGTAGTATGGTCAAGGCATTGCTGCACAAATTGATGTTACTGAGTATGAGACGGAAAAATGCTTAAAATTCTTATAAGACAGTGCAGTTTTGAACAGAACGGAAAATTTTTAGAACGAATTACCAGCACAAATCAAGGTATACCTTTAATGAAATGATTGATGTTTTTAATAGAATAATCATTATTTTAATGAATCAATATCCAAGATTGGAGTAACATTTAATTTATTAATAATACGTAATATATTTCCTAGATTTTAGATACATCTGGAGAATCTAGATGTTTTAAGGAGTTTAAAGATGTTTTTTGACTCAATTTTAGATATATACTTTAAAGTAAAGTTGGCAATACAGCTAGTTTTTCATACAATAAAAGAACAAGCGTATCTGTGGTCTGAATTCCAGACTTATTTCAAGTACAATGTTTGAGGAGTTATATATATATATAAATATATATATATACATATATATGTGTGTGTGTGTATGTGTGTGTGTGTGCGTGTGTGTATGTGTGTGTTTTAGATTTTTATCTATTTTTTAATACATTGCCGTTGCTTTTGGCGAAGGCAGTCAGTTGCTGTTAAAAGGCAAAATTAGTAGTTTAACGATAAACGGTACCGTTTTATAAGGTTTAGGTTGAACTGGATTAAGCTACTGCAGGGTCTGTTTTATACATCTATATTTAAACACTGCCACTTTCAACTTTTATAATAATTATGTTTTCACATGCAATACAGCCAAATAATAAAACAAATATGTTTGTCTGATTTTTAAGCAGAGGTTATGACTCAAGTTTCAATTGCATCATACCGTGACCTTGAGTGACTTAGGGAGGGGCAAGAGCTTCTTGAGTAGACCTGTGTACTGGAATTCATAGGTCGATATGATATTTCTACAAATAGATAGATTGACTTATTGTTTACCGATGAAAATAGGGTAGTGAAAAGTCGAGGGTGATTTGCGGAAGCAGCGAAAACAACCACCTTATAAAAGTTTTCTTGGCTGCCCTGATCTTGAGTTCTGAGACTATTCTCTGGGACAATTATTTTCTTTCATCTCAATCTTTAGTTGCCTTTTTATAACGACTAACCCAGATCGCCGACTACACCAGTATCAATAATAGCAAGGGTTAGATGTAAATTATAAGCTCCCGGTGAAAGTTGAGCTCATACCCCCATTTGCCAAGTCGACCATGGTAAATGGTCAGCTGCTCTTACTACCTGAGTAACGAGAACTCCACTGCTTGGCAGAATATTAAATCTAAACTTTAAACCTACTCTCTATTCTCGATCAATCTTTGGTGCCATCCACCAAAACTTATGGCTGGATATCATCTGGACAAATGATATAAGTGGCGTCTGTGCAAACGAAAACGGACAAACAAGTGTGTCGCTGCCTTAGCTACACCAAGACCAGAGTTGCACTAGAAAAAGGTCATGCTTCGTTGTTGGTGGGACGTGTGCAGCATTGTTTACTGGGAACTGTTCTATCTGAAAAAATTGTCACTAGTGTACTGCAAAAGTGTACTGCATGTAATTGCTAAATGTCTCAGTCATTCTCGTAAAATGACCAGCCGATTACTATTTGAGTTTTCTAATGGATTTTATGATATTCCTCAAATATATTGCAATTTCTTGTAATTACTCAATCACATCTATAGACATCCTGGTGATAAATTCTTGCTGCTTACAGCTGGAGAGAGCGATGAATTCTTTGACAATGTAAGGTGAAAAAATAAAAACTTTTTTCGACTGTTATAAGAACTCAACCCCCACTGCAAGATGAAATTGAACCAGATAAGTAAACCTAAAGTTGCCATATTTCTTTCTATATTTTTCTTTCATTCAGCTTTTCCCAAAATTCACTGTCTGTGGACTTTAACTAAGTTAAAAACTTTATAATTAAAGAGGCATGCTCGTGCGTGAATTACCCGTCTGGCTGAACAAAAAATTATAGAATTCCATCAGACATGATATCATTCCACAGCACAGAGCTTTACCCCGTTATAGGTTTATATAGTCTAAAAAAAGATGTAAGACTCCTATATACCTTATTCATACCTTTTCAGATCTTTAACTCCAACTGTACAGCGCTACGTACACCCAGGCCTGTCTCCTTACCTACCAGAAGCAGATAGTGGGTGTTAAGAGCCGGTGGAGCTCTAAGGCCACTCCGAACGACACCAGCAGTGGCCAATCCACCAGACCCCCTACCAACATGTCATGGGCCAGCGTGATAGAGCATGGCCCAACACTCCTCATGGTTTGCACAATGAAAATTATACCGGCCGTTCCTGCTGGATACTCGGTCCCAAAAGGCCCAACCACATCACTCGCTTTGGGTGGGGTGGGGGGTGATGTGCTCCAAATGCGACTACCCAAACACTACACCAGGAGAACACCTGTTCCTGCTGGACCACCTGCCCCAAGAGGCCCAGCTGCACCTCTTGCCTTGGGTGGGAGTGATGTGTCCCAACAGCAACCACCCAAACAAAACCCAAACAAAATTCATTAACCCAAACAAAACCTCAAAACCCTCAACAAGAGAACAATGTTATACATCAGCACCTACAACATCAGGACACTCTCAACTGGCTCTCACCTAACCCATCTAGAAAACATCAAGTGGGACATCATAGGTATTAGCAAAATGAGAAGACCAGAGGAAGAACTAATAGAATTGAAAAGCAAACATCTCTACAATTACAGAAGAGAGAAGGTGAAACAAAATGGAGCAGGCATTCTTATCAATAAAGACCTCAAAGACAACGTGGTAGGCTTTAAAGCTATCTCAGACTGCATAGCTAGTGTCACCATACAACTCCCAAAGAGATACAAGCTTAATATCATCGAAGTCTACGCACCCAATTCGCAATCAACCAGAGAATAAGTAAACAACTTCTATGATGGCTTAAACTCCCTATTACAAGATACCAAAAGATACTTCACTGTCATCACGGGAGATTTTAACACATAAGTAGGACAAGGAAACGAACGATGCATAGCAGAATTCGGATACGAAAGACGGAACGAGAGAGGTGAAGATCTGGTAAATTTTGCAACTGCAAACGACTTCAAAATCATGAATACATTCTTAAAAAAGAACCCCAATAGAAAATGGACTTGGAAGAGCCCCAACAATGAAACCAAAAACGTTTTAGCGGACAAAAGCCACACTATCAGAGACATTAAAATTCTAAACCAATTTGAAGTAGGAAGCGACCATAGAATGGTGTGATGTAAGATGCAAATAAATACCAATAAAGAACGCAGGAAAATGTTCCAGACCGCAGCCACTAAACGTACCAAATGAACCCACCCCAGCTTTCAAGCTAGAACTGAAAAACAGATTTGATATCCTTACCGACGAAAACGACACCAACATCAACGAACTCCACAGCAGAATAACAACCTCTATTAGAAGCTGCCAGTATGTTTAAACCAAGAAACACAGCGACCAGTAGCAAAATCCCAGATGAAACCAGGAAACTGATTGAAAAGCGTAGAAACCTCGAACCACCAACAACTACGAAGGAAAAAATAGAAGAAAACGAACTGAACAAAACAATAAAGAAGAAAATAAGAGAAGACAAAAGAAGGTATACGACAGTCATCATCGAGACCAATCTCGAAAAACGTCGAGGATTTAAAGCAATAAACAAAGCTCTCGGTACAGGAAAGAAACAGATAGCTAGCATTCTCGAAGTAAACGGAGATATAACAACAGAGACAGAATTGTTGAAAGAGCCCAAGAATTTTACCAGGAACTCTACTCTTCAAAACACGGACTGCATAACAACGACCAGAATACACAAGATGTCGACAATCAGTTCGAGGGGTTCCCCAAAGTTACACCCTGGGAAGTAAAGCAAGCTATCAAACAATCAAAAGGAAAAGCCCCTGGACTAGATAACATCACCATCGATCAACTCAAAAAAGCTGGTAAGAGCATCAAAAGAAAGTGTCTAAAATGGAGAAAAAGTCCCGAAAGACTGTAACACTGCTATCATAATGCTTCTACGTAAAAAAGGAAACCCCAAAGACCTCAACAACTACTGACCTATAAGCTGACTCAACTGCGTATACAAACTTTTCACAATAATCATCACCAACCGGATTACTAAAACACTAGATGAAAACCAACAGCGAGAACAGGCTGGGTTCAGAAGAAGTTACTCGACCATGGACCATCTTCATTCAATAAATCAGATGAAAAAGAAAGCGACGGGCAACAAATTGCCACTCGCGGTAGCATTTATAGATTTCAAGAAAGCATTCGACTCTGTAGAAATTCCTATGGTCATGAAGGCCATTACCCTACTAGGTGTAGACCCTGTATACGTCAGAGTACTGCAACATATATAAAATCACAGTAACTCCTTCATCAGACTACATAAGAACTCTGAACCCTTCTAGCTCCAAAAAGGAATCAAGGTGATACCAGCTTACCCAAACTCTTCACAGCCTGTCTCGAGATGATCTTCCGAAACATGGACTAGGAAAATAGAGGAATCAAAATAGACAGCGGATATCTGAGCAACCTTAGATTTGCAGAAGACATCGTCCTTTTTGCAGAGAACCTACTCGACCTCCGACTAATGCTAGATGAACTAAAGGAAGAGAGCAACAAAGTCGGCCAACACATGAACTTCAGTAAAACGAAAATCATGTGCAACAATCATACTGAAAATAAGAACATAACTGTCAAGATACAAGATGCAAAACTCGGCCAGGTAGACCACTACATCCACCTAGGACAACGAATCTCCATGACATCCTCAAAAGAGGAGGAAATCAAGCGAAGAATCACACTAGGATGGCAAGCCTTCGGCAGAGCAAGCTCTGCTTTCAAAAACCAGACGATCCTAGTAATCCTGAAAAAAGTGTATACAACCAATGCATTCTCCCGATAGTCACTTATAGAGCTGAAACATGGAACCTAACCAAGAGACAGACCTGCAAACTGAGAAGCATGCAACGTGCATGTGCAAGAATCATGCTCAATCTTACATGGAGAGATCACAAGACGGCGCAGTGTATCAGGAAGAAAACGGGAGTCTGAGACATCATAGAAACTTTTGAAAACTCAAATGGCTATGGGCAAGCCATGTTACAAGAATGAAAGACAACAAATGGACATTACGACTCACATCATGGATCCCCCAAGATCATACGAGAAACCAAGGCCGACAAAATACAAGATGGAGAGATGAACTAGACAAATTCAGAAAATAATGGCTCTGCGACGCCCATGATAGAGAATTGTGACGAATCCTTGGCACAGTCTATGTCCAACAACGGACGTTAAAAGACTTATGATGATGATGATCATCATCATCATAATTCTCTCCCGTTCACGTTGCATGGTTCTCAGTTTGAGGGTCAATCTTTTGGTTAGATTTCATGTTTCAGCTCAATAAGTGACTGTTGAGAGATGCATTGGTTGTATACCCTTCTGTTTAGGATTAGTGAGATATGGTAAAAAAAATTTTATTTTCCACTTATTGGGGTCAAAATCATAGGGGGTTATTTTTTCTGCCTTTACTGTTAAAAATCGAAAGGGAATTACTTTTTTCACTCATAGGTGTGAAAATGGAGGGAGAATTCCTTTTTCCTCACTTTACGGGGTCAAAATGGAGGGGTAAATTCCTCCCCAATTCTGGGGTTCAAAGTCAGAATTGAGGTGGATTTTTCATTTTAAGGAGTAAAAAACGATTATGAAAATTTTCCCCACTCTTAGGGCTCAAAATGGGAGGGGGTGGAATTTTTCTTCCCACCTAAGAGTCAAAATGTGGGGGGATTTTTCCGTTTTTGAGAATCAAAATGACAGGGGTTATTTTCCACTAGCAGGTGTAAAAATGGAGAGGGATTTTCCACACTCTAAGGGGTCAAAAGAGAATTTCCCCTTTCAAGGGTCAAAATGGGAAGGACATTTTTTTCAATTTTAGGGTTGGAAAATGGTAATGGATTTTTTTTTTTTTACTTTCAGGGGTCAAAATGGGAGGGACTTTTTCCTCTTTTAAGAGTCAAAATAGAGGGTGAATTTTTTTTCCCACTTCAGGGATTAAATTTAAGGGGATATTTTGCAATGCCAGAGGTTTGGGGGGGGGATTACCACTTTCAGAGGTCGAAATGGGGAGGGGCAATTTTTGTGGTCATTTTTACGCGTCAAAATGGAGAGAGATTTTTCCACTTCTAGGAATCAAAATGGAGTAGGAATATATTTTTCAACTTTTAGGTGTCAAAATTTTGTTTTTCCACGTTTAAGGGGCAAAAGGTTGGGGGATTCGTTTTCAACGTAGGGATCAAAATGGAGTAGGAAATCTTTTCCACTTTTAGTGGTCAAAATAGAGTTTTTCTTATCACTTTTAAGGGTCAGAATGGTGAGAGGATTTTTTCCCAATTTCAGTGGTCAAAAAAATAGGAAATTTATTTCACCTCTAGGAATCAAAATGGTGGGGGCGATTTTATAAAATTATTATAGGAAGTAGAGCCCTAAAAGTACTATTCATTCTACTATAAGATTTAGTATTTACCATATATACTGTTTGTGTCTGTGCACATGTACATGATTGTAAAAAAAAACCAACTTACTAAAATCTGCTTACTGATTACATTGGTACACACAGAAAATTTCACGGGATTGTTGTATGGTTTCTGGCAGCAGCATCACCTCCTTTTTTTTTCAAAATAGAAGGAAACCGATCCCGAATTTCAAGTTTCACAACCCTTGCATTCTCTATAATAAAAACGGTACACAAATGAAAAGAAATGAAAGAATTCATGAAAGGAAACCTGAAATAGCCATTTAATGAGCTTATATGCAAATTTCTTCTGTTTGTCTGTCGCTGAATGAGCATGTATGCAATTTTTTTTCGTCGCTGACGCATCTCATTGGTTAATTTACCTCCTATTGTGACATAACAATAACGTCATAGAAATTCCTGAAACTTTATATCTGATCACACATTGAACTGCTTGATTTGGATCAGGATAATTGAATTATTGAAAAAGAACATGCACGAAAGAATAGCTTTAGGCTCCTTAGTGTCGATCTCCAAATAATTAACTCCGTCATATTAGACGGATATATGCAAATTTATGCAAATATGTGCAAATTTATCGTCTGATTGTCGTCAAACCATATATAAATGCACATCCATTGTCCATTTGCTTGTCGGAGCTCAAATGAGATGCGCTGATTAGTGTAGTTTTTACTTTTAAAAAAAAAGGTTTTTAATCAATACTTGAAAAGATACTTAATCATGAATTTTTTCATTTTCATTTCAAAAAGGTTTGAACTACTTTAGAAATTATGTTCATAATAATTATTCCTTTATTTGTTTTTCGGAATATATCTCTACACAAATTATATTTCTTTGCAACTCTAGCAATTCAATAAGCTCATTTAGTAGGTATTTTTATTTTTCATAAATCAAGTACATATTCTATTTTTCTTCATTAAAATTCATAACTCAAATCAAGCTTTTAGGTAAAAAAAAATTTATTACAAATTTCACTCTATTATTATTATTTTTTTAATTGTACATCTGGCTGAGGTTCGGGTTGGGTTGCAGTTTCAAACTAAAACTGGCATAAATCTGCCAAAAAAGACGTCAAAGAAAATTAATATATGGACTCAAATATTCTAATTTTATGTTATATTTAGAATCCTAATTCAACCGATGGTTTTTTAAGGTTGATAGTACATACAAAAATCATGTATAATAACTTTTATAAGAATTTAAACAGTTATCCAAACTGTTACAAAAGAAGTTTACTGTTGACAAAATATGACTGAAAAATAGAAAGAAGAAAACTACGTTGAAAGAAACATAGCGCAGCGCGAAAATGTTGGAATTCTAGGCGAATATTTTGTTGTATTTTCAAAACTGTTAGACATCGAATCAATTTATTGAAAAATAAATTGCAACATGATATTATGAAATATCATTATATAATACGAGTATCTATAAGAAAATGTGTAATAAACGAAGAAAAAATATATATTACATATTTTTACTATGTTTGTTTTCAACTGCAAGTTAATATTTCAAAGATGCAGAAATTACAAATAAAATCTCATCTTATCGTTTTTAAATTTAAATGTAAAAATGGAGAGGGACTTTCTGCCACTTTTGGGGGTCAAAAAAGTTCACAGACGTGAAAAGAAATGATAAAATTTCATCTCAATCTGTGAAACTTTTTAAAGCCAGAGTTCGTTTGAACCTATGTATCGTCATAGCAACAGACGTTTCAACAAGCACTTCCTTTTCATAATAAATTTCATTTGTATTTTTCTAAAAAACGACCAACAATCTTATTTTCCCAGTCTCAATTCTAGACGTATTTTGTTTGATTCTACGACAGCAATTATTATTAAAGGTCTGGTTAGACAAATCTCAATATATCATGGAATACCAAAATCCATGTACGTATTTTCTGTGTTAGTTGGTAGGTTTGGGGTTTGGGTTAGTTGGTAGGTTTAGAGTCAGGTTTGATAGGTTTAGGGTTAAGATAGGTAGGTTTTTTATTAGGATTAGTATTTATGTCTAGGGTTAGGTTTAGAGTTAATTTTAGTAAGTGGGTTTGGGGTCAGTGTTTCTAATTTCCTGATTATTTATTGGTGTTGATTCATTACTGGAAAATAAAATGTACCCAATATCCTTTTTTAGAAATGTCTATCTATATAACGTTTTAATGAACCTATTCCAAAGAATTACCGAAGAATATTATTATCTTTCTGCATAAACTATAATTAAACTTCTATTTCATATCGAAGTAAGTTACATTTTTAGTATTTCAACTTTTTGTTACCACTTTTTTCATACCTAATGATTATGGTTATTTCCTACAGTACAATGCATCGTAATAATTCATGTCCAATCAACCTTACAATCCTGCTTAATTTCAGTTGAGATTTTTCATACAAATTGCATTTAGTGGATTACAATCAATACATTACAATTAAATTACCTTCTACATATATACATAAATATCATCCTGATATGACGGATAATGTTCCAGTGATTAAATATCGCATCAATTTTTTGAAAAGCATCAACTACATGAATCGTTTTTTGATGTAATTAATCAGTTCACTTATTTGAAAAGTAATAGTAAAGTCTTACCTTTTTGTCAATTTTCTTTGTAGACTTTGATGAATTTTTAAAGTCTTTCAGTATTTTTTTCTCAAAAACAGACAATTTTGCGTGTGTAATTTGACAAATTTGCCTCAGATTCAAAACAGAAAGGCAAACAGGGAAATTAAACCATCGGCGCATCTCATTTGAGCTCCGAGAAGCAAATAGACAATTATGTGCGTATATGCTTATTGCATAGTTGGACAACAAGCAAACAGACAATAAATTTGCATTTACCTGTCCAGTACGACAGGGTTAAGTATGTATGGATCGACATTAACGAGCCTGAAGCTATTCTATTGGGTGAATTCTTTTTCAATAATTCAATTATCCTAATCCAAATCAAGCAGCTCAATGTGTGATCAGACACAAAGTCTCAAGAGTTTCTATGACGTTATTGTTATGTCATGGTAGGAGCTGAGTCAACCAATCAGACGCATCAGCGTTAAAAACGGAAAGAAAATTGCACACATGCTCATTCAGCGACAGACAATCAGGAAAAATTTGCATATAAGCTCATTATATGGTTAGATATATTACGTTGTTAAATCATTTCTATTTGTGCGCTGTTTTGAACACCAGGCGAACGAGGAACCAACTTTCCAACATAATACCCTTTTCGCTACAGATTCTTTCAACTATCAACAGGAGCGGTCCAGGGTCCCTGACCTCATTCCCCCTGCACGGACAAATCAAAATTTAATTGTAAATAAAAGACTCAAATAATCTTGTGTAATCATAAATCAATCTTTAAAAAAAATTAGCCGTTGTAAACTTCTCCGTTTCAAAGTGGTGACTGCTCTAGCTATAAAGTGGTAGGACATGTGTTGATGGCGAAAATAAAGTCAACGAAGAAGGCAACATTAATCCTAACCCTAAACCCAACACTAACACTAGGGCCGGTTTTAGGAGCTGCGAAGGCCACGGCCTGATTTAGGCCCAGTCTTGTTTCGATTTCTTCTTATCAGGACACAAGTTGGCTGAATCCGACCCCTTATTCTCACACCATTTTGGCAGACTTGGCATTGCAGACCGATTCCCCGACGCTGTCATTGTTAGAAATAAAAAGGAAAATAGATTTGCAAAATAACATCACCAGTTGAATTTTCGTGTGAATCCAATGTGCACCGAACTGTAAATGCAAAGTAAATTGCAGTTTATCAAAAAAAGTATAATGACTGTTGTTTTCAAATTTCTCCTAGTCCTTCTATAGTATATCTGCTACCAATAAGGCAAATTTTAAAGAAACATCGTTACGCTCGATAGTTATATCATCGACAAGTATCACCGATCAAAACTTCGCTGTGTTTGTTTCTGTCAAATTACCACCACTACTACGACACCGCTCAGTTTTGTGTCTTTTTAAAAACGTGTTTCAACAAATAAGTATGTAGCACCCCCTATGCTTTTAGTTGGGAATTAAATACAAAACCCTTCTCTTGGCTAGATATCGAAAACGTCTCTTCCTACGATGACCTCTATAAAAGCCCTGGATGCACAGGGTCAAACGCTCATTGGGGCACAATACCCCTTGCTTGTAAAATTGTCGGTAGAGATTGCTGGAAACAATAGACAACTTCCAGTTCGAGTGGAGGACGCCATTTGTCAAGATTTTTCAGCGTGACGACGTGGGTTGGAATCACCACTGATTGCAGGGACAAGATTTATAGAAAAGGATCCCGGACTGGGTATAGCCCCCTTAGTTAATAGTCAGCCCAGGTATTTACTTTTTGTCTTGTCTTTGTATTTTTTCTCTCTCCTTCGTGGCCGACGAGGCCAGAAGGGCATGTTTGCTTCTTCCTACAAGGGGGAAGACGGGGGGAAAACATCACCCGCTTGGTCGGCATATACAAAGGAACACGTCGCGTTTAAGGAATGGCTTGTTAGCCAAGAGATATCCCTTGAACGAATATCAAAGTATGGTGAAAAGAGATGGAAATCCCTAAACAGCACACTCTCGTTATCACCCGGAATAAAGTGGGTCTCCTGAATATAACACATACTCAGTTCGAGGTGCCGAAGAGTGCAAAAGAACATAGCTCTTTTCGAGTCAGTCCTCAGCCCCCGGCCATTAAAACTTGCTAAATAGAGTGCCATTATCGGCTCACTGGCGTTGAGGACCGGAAGCAAACATGTTAGGTGATAGCACACCGACAGCGGGTCCTATAGCTTCAGTACCCATCTCTGTTCTAATGGCACCGTCATAGCACACTCCGCTGACGTGCCTGGGGAATGTTAATTTAGCTGCCCTGTAGAGGGAGAGTGCATATAGACTGGGGACCTCCCCGAAGAATAATTCTTTATTCTATATAGTTCTGAGTAGTGCCAGACAGCCAGCAGGGTAGACATGCTGAAGGCACTGTTAGCCTTCCTCAGCATGTCCCACACCTGTCGTGTACTGTCACCGGACCACGGTCAGCAGCTTTTCAACCCTGGAGAAAATGGTTGGGTCCTCCACGTCTCGCCTACCTGGCTCGACGTAACGAATTGGTGGAATGCCATCCTTGATCCCGGGATAGACAGAGGGGTAAACAGAGGAACTAACAACGCGGGTGTGATTCCATTTCAAGAATTGGTCCACAGAGTAGACCTTGTCGATAAATTCTGAAATGAACATCCCTGTGAAGTAGTATGGACTTGGACTGGTAGTGGCACCCCAAGTACGGTGCAACATTCCAGTTACATCGATCGGTTGTTGGTTCGGAGAGCCGATGTTAAACTGTTAGAATGTCACAGTTTTCACAGTGTACTTTATTCGGAATACAGATTAGTAAGGGTCCGAATAAATTTAGGTACGCCGAAGCCGTTCAAATATAGTTACTGGAAATTCAACACATCCCTAATGGATGTGAAGGATTTTCGGGACCAGTCAACACTAAAAACCCAGCAGGAATTGACGGGGGGCACCTTAGGAAACAAATTCTGGGGTTACCTGAAAAATAAGATTAGGTCTTTTTCTGCTGAATATAGTATAAGACTCAATCTAGAGAGATTAGCGGCACAAAGGAGATTAGAATTCCAAATAGAGCGAGCGGTGAATAGAAGGGACTCTAGTGAAGTAAAAATAGCTAAGGCAGAGTTGGCCTATTTGCTTGTCAAGAAGGGCCAAGCTCTGGTAGTTAGAGCTAGATTAAAAAAGAATGTCCCCCGATGCAACGAATACGACTGCTGAACTGTGAGCAGAAGAAATTCAGAGTGCGTCAAGCCGACATATCGCCTGTGTCACATCATCGGACGGACGACTTGTGACCACAGACGAAGGTATCCACGAAGTTTTTCGAGCAAACTTCCAGGAGCTTTTCACCAGGGAGTCCGGTCTGAGCTCAGCGCAGTTGGACACCTATTTAGCTGACTTCCCTCACCTCGAGGCGACTGGATCAGCCGGGTGCGTGGGCCAATTACAGAAGATGAGGTTCGGAAAGCATTAAAGAACGTGGAGAAGGAGAAGACCCCGGGAATTGTTGGCCTATACTACGAAATGTATTTGAAGCTGTCGCCCATTTTTGTTCATTTGCTAGCATAGATCTTCAACCACTGGTTAAAGCGGGGGAATATCCCCCATCGCTTTACCAGATGGGTGGTAAAATTGCTACACAAAGATAAAAATGGAGGGGACAGTATATATAACTACAGGCCCATAACTCTGTTTAATACAGAGTTGAAGATTTGGGCCAAGATTTTGTCTAACTGCCAGCAGACTGTGCTGGATGGTCTTCTTGGCCCTGAACAGACTTGTTCTGTGACAGGGAGGACTATCCAAGATAACCTACACACGGCGCGCACGATCATTGAGAAAGTCGATAAAGGATCCGCACTGATCAAATTAGATCGGTCCAAGACCTTCGATAGAGATGACCACCGCTTTCTCGAGTCCATCTTATCTGTGGCTGGCTTCGGCCAGGATTTTCACTTCTGGGTTCGCCTTTTGTATGCATCCCCCGGCTCGGCGGTGGAGATGAATGGAGTTATGTCGAAGCCCTTTCAGTTGTCCAGATCAGTTCATCGAGGCTGTCCACTTTCGCCGATGCTCTACATTCTTGCGCTGGGACCATTCCTGTGCAAAGTAAAGGCGAATCCGGTCCTACGCGGAATAATTTTGACTGGCTGAAAGACGTCAGTCAAGTACACCGCCTATGTTGACGATGTAACCTTGTTTGTAACGAACATTGTCGAGATTAGGGAAGTCAACAGAGAAATCCAAAGGAATGAGGTGACAGGGGCCAAAACCACCTGAGACAAGTCGGAGGGCTTGTTGCTGGACTCGTGGAGAGGAAGCCCTCTCCCTGCTCGTTTTGATTGGACGAACGGGCTGAGCAAAATACTCGGTATCTGGTTCGATCCCGACCACCAGCTGGAGAAAAATTGGTCGGGTGTACAAGAAAAGGTAGAGGAAGCAATTGATCCGTAGACTCGAAGGAGACTCTCCTTTAATGGAAGGGGTGAGGTGTGCGTTTCGCACATTTACCTCCTCATCCTTTACCGACTCTCAGTGCTTCCTCTTCCGTGTACCGACCAACAAAAGTTTGAGCGCACCCTATTCAGACCTCTCTGTGGTCACGATACTTTTGGTATTTCGCAAGATCTGTCAGCTTCAACCTGTGGAGGGCGGCCGAGGGATGCCGAACATTCAAGTTCGGCAACATACCTTGCAGTTGACTCTCCTGGGTCAGATGTATACAAAAAGAGGAGAACTCTGGAAAGAAGGCGCCAGGAAGGCTTTTCCGGCCTTGAGAAGCTTGCAATCAGACGGGGCGAGTCCTGTCGTACGCCCCGGACGGAATACTCTTTCCACAGTGAATGTCGGCGCGCTCTAAGGTCTTCTCAAGGGTGAAAGAGGGAGGCCCCCTGAAACTCGGCCGTTATCGACGAGGGCATTATATCGGATAAGGGGTCTGTCCGAGACGAAATGGTAGAGGGGCTCGATTTGACAAGAGGAGAGAGTCGCCCAATCTAGCTGTGGATGCCCGGGCTAGGGTGCCTCAATAACAACGAGGCTAGTTATTTGAAATGCGCTGTGGGTCGGCAAACGGTCTTTTGCAGCGGGTCTGGTGGATTCACCAGAGTACATACGCTGTGGTGACATGAAGGAGTCCATCGAGCACGCCTTCTTTCACTGCAGTGTTGTACAACCGTCGTGCGAGCTGATTGAGAGCTACATGGTTCGCATCCTCGGGGCACCTTTCTTTGCCCTTGATGCCAGCGCCGTGTGTAGCAATGTGTTTCTGCCTTTGGGTAAGTAGACACATCAAGTGCTCGTGAGCTTACTCGGCATTACGAGAGTTGTGATTTGGACGACGCACCAGAAGAGATTCCACGAAGGTGAGCATTTCACTCCCGTACATCTGGTCGCATACTTTTAGCATCAGCTTAAGATTAAGATCAGGGTCGAGAGGAAAGGCTGCTCTGGTCGGAGTTCAACGAAAGGTGGGTGGGAGTTGCTCGACTGTGTAGAATAAAAACTGCTAAACTAGAGTGGCATCTTGAAGTCACTGGTTAAGTAACAAAAATTTTAGAAGCTGGAAGAGACTTGTCAGCCCAACCCAGGATAAATTTGTCCTTTTTTGACAGGCCAACTGTTTCTTAGCTAGGGAGAAAATGAGTATTGGTCCCTCTTTTTTTAGTCTCTTTTTATTCGTTTCGTGCACCCCTCCTTCCCCCATAGATGACAGAAGGTGGAGTTTTCCAAGGGATGTGGGAATTTTCAATATTTTTTCTTTTCGCCCACATCCATTTTTTCGTCCGGTTAATTTACTGTTCTGCCATATTAGGCTTTAGGGGGGTCATATACTTACTCTTCTGTAAATATATATCAAACGTCGGGGGGGGGGGATTTTAATTGTACATATTCATCATGTTTTTGTCCCCCTCAAAAAACTGTAAATATGGGATAAGATTGGATTATCATACAGAAAGCCCGGTATTGTGGTGAACTTAGTATGGAAATAATCAGAAAAAAATGCGCTGTTTTGGTGAATGAAACAATGAAGTGAGATTGGGTCAGCAAATGAAACTATTTGAGTTAAAAGATAGGACAGAGAAGACCATCCCAAAATCCCGATCCCCGTATTCTGGCCTAGTGACAAATTTTACTATTTCTTTTTTTTTTTTTTTCAAAAATAAATAATGCCCAGAAGAAAATTAAAATCATTGCCTTTTGTGAAACCTACAATGAGGTGTTACGTGTATGTTACTATGTGTTGTATGTGGTTAACAAGACTAGAATAGATCGCCTGAACGTGGGACCCTCAAGTACGGGGCCCAATTTGAAGCAATTGACCCAATTGGCTTAAAGCTGATATCAGAGAAAAGACAAGAGTAAGGGACATCATAGAATCCATTAAAAAGCCCATGTGGAAGTGGGCTGGCCATGTTGCACGAATGGCGGACAACCAATGGACATCGCGACTCACGACATGGATCCCCCGAGATCACATGCAGAACCGAGACCGGCAGAATATTAGATGGAGAGACGAGCTAGACAAATTCAGAAAGTACTGGCTCCGCGATGCCCATGATAGAGAAGTGTGGTGAATCCTGGGGAAGGTTTATGTCCAACGACGGACGTTGAAAGACTGATGATGATGATGATGATGATGATGATGATGGTGGTGGTGGTGATGATGAACACTAACACTGGAATGCTAAACCTAAAAACATTAACCCTGCAGCTGGAGCGGCAGTCATTCTGAAACGTGACGAGTATCAATAGCCCTCAAAAAGGCATTTATATCGGGTGTCTATTCTTCAATTGAAATTAAAATGAGTGACAAAAATAAATTTACTTCCAACTCAGCTCAAAATCATGAATCCACCCCCGATTGATTTTATTAACAATGCATTTCGACAGTTTTTAATTCGGGCCTCTCACGCAGAGAAGTGCTCAATGATCTCCTAACCACACCTTGTTTGGGGTTTTCCCATTAAGATATTTCAATATAACTTATAATTGCAGTCATTCAAGAAGATCGTTCACTGCGATTAAGGAAAAGAAGTGTGAAAATTAGGTAAGTTTTTTTTCTTTTTTTTTTATTTAAAAAGTTTTGAAGTTCACTGTATAGAGATGAAATACTGTTTGTTTGTTTTCTTAGTCGAAAATTTTGTAAGAACAACCCCGACAACAAATTCAATTTTTTAATAACAACAGTCACTCTTACTTCCTGTATCTGATTTAACTCAACTCAAATTTATTATCTCAATCGTCAACAATAATTTTTTCCAATTTCGCTTAATTAGTTTATTGATTTAATAGACATCAAGAGATTAATCGAAAAGAAATTTACTTTTTTTTATCTTGGAAGTAGAAAAAAATGAAGTACTTTCAGTCAACGACTTAATTTCTACGCTATTAGTATTTTAGTTTCATTATTTGTAGATCGGAAATGACGGAATCTATTTAACTAAATTTTTAATGATGTAGAATAAACTGATCTGACTGAACATAACCCTATTTTCTTGGAGCTTTTGGGAGGGGGGGGTGAGAAGAATCAACCTTCTCATAAGTGATTAAAGTGGGCATAGAGTGGATGATCGATTTTTATGTCCACATTTTGTAAAACTGGTCACCGACTTAATAGCCCTCTATGCGACACCCGATGTTCAGTTGTCAGAAGAAAAATAATTCTTGGTTGTGATGACTAACAAGTGGAAGAAGAAAAGTCTACGTGACTTGTTGATGTTTTCTCAATGGCTTGATGATTTGATTTTAAAAATTGACTTCATCTTTCGTCTTCATGTCATTTAAACCGGGAAACTGTTTTAATGACGTCCTTCAGTAGCACGATGTATTTGTTTTTTCTTTTCGGCGAATATACAACTTAATTTAATTTTTACTGGTGATATTTTGATCGTGCTGGTTAACGAAAATATTTTCAAAACTTGTTTTGATAACTGGAAAAATAAAGTAAATGTGATTATTGCGAATAATTCCTTCATTATGTTTTAGTTTGTTAGACTCATCCAATATTTTTTTTAAATTTACCCACACGGCAAATGTAGCTGGGCACATAACTTTACTAATTTACCTGACCCCTTCTGTCATTAGTGTGGTAATTTTATGCAGAATCAAGGCTTTTCTGACATACAAAGGTCCTGCTTTTAAAAAATTCCCGAACATATTTTTCGCGAGTAATTTTTTGTGCTTTCGATCTATAGAAATTCGTCAGACTTCTACAGTTTTCGAAAGGGAGGGTCGATTATAAACACTTGGATAAAGAAGGTCTACGTGACTTGATGATGTTTTTTGGTGAAAGGGGTTTTTTTTTACTACTTGCAAGTGCCAGTAGTAAATTTTGATCACGTTCATTACGTTCTTTATTTCAACTTACTGACTTGATGTTTATTGTTTTCTTGATGATTTTAATTATTAACCTTATATCCCAACTTTATGTCAAATTACAGGGGGTAATAAACTGTCTTTGAGTGAAAATCATCTCAAACAACACAGTAACCCATTACTGCAAGTGTTCAACTTCTTTTCTCCAACTATACGGCATCATCATTGATGCATTAAAGATGAACGTCGTTGGACACTATTAAATCTAATCCAGGTCAAAAGGACAACACTGTTGTCCGAAAATTATTACTGAATTTGTATTAATATTTGATTTAAGTAGTAAAATAAGTGAAATAATACTCTTATGAAATGAATAATATATGAGGACCATCTTTCTACAGCTAAAATAAGTAGTATCTGTTAATCTTTGCATTGAAGTGTCCCCATAAGTCATACTAACTCTCTAAAAAGTATAATTTTTGATTAAAAGGCATAATTATGTCTTCATCAGAATTTGCCACGTTATGAAATCATAAAATTTCTTTTGGGAAAATTTTAAGAACTCAAGTTTCTATTTCATTTTTGCGTCAATATCTTATGGACACGTTATTTAATAATACCTTTTAATTAAAAATGATTCTTATTAGAGCCTCTGTAATGTATGACTGACTAAATAGTGAATAAAGTAAATGAATTGAGTTTACAGCCAACTTTCAAACTTTTAATAAGTTGATTTTCTTTACTTCACTAGGTTGAAAACATTTTTTTTTCAAATTTTCCTTTTACTTTAGGCTTTCAATGATACATTATTTTTCATCTAATAGTTTAATGGTTACTTATTCCATCCTTTAAAAAGATAGAAGCTCTTAAGCAGTTGATTTTTCTTCATTTTTATAACATTGCCTTTTAATCAACAAAATGTGCCAACAATGCAGTATAATGGGTTTCTACAATTTTTCGTTGTTCAAATAGTGAAGAATCTTGAATATTCTAAGAATGGATAAATAAATTGTTTTACTGCCTTTTCGTTTGCTTTCAGTTTTCAAAAGAATTGTGAATAATTAACCACTGCTACCCACAACACTTGGTTTAGATACTGTTGTTGGGTTCAGGTTATTCATGTGTTCTGACATTTAGGTTTTTCAAATTCCTTTCTAAAATGAGGTTTTCCTGTGTAGGTTTATGCTAAATTGGTCCCTTAGTTTGTGTCCACCCTTATTTTTTGAGAAGTAACTTATTCATTGATTATCACTTTTTCCAATTTTGTAATTGAATACCCCAACACAACATACTGACAAAAGACATTGATCTCTGGGTAGTTGAGAAAAATAAACACCTTTGCACATACATCTCATCTATTATGCATGTAACTGTTATTCTTGTTATTCTTATTAATCATGGAAACTGGAGGTGTCCATCAGGAAGTCTGCCCTTCAAAATATAATTTGTACACCATTCTCTTATTCTTTGCATTTTTAATTATTAAATATTTTTAGGGATTTTTTTCACACAGTGGCCATCTGGAATTTTATGAGGGAGAAACAGTACCGAAATTTGTATTTATTACAGATGAAAAAAAAACAAGAGAATTCATAAAAGAAAAACATTGGATTATTATTGCTTTGAATGAATTGTTTAATTGTTCTGCCTTGCTTATTTCTTAATATTTCACACACAGAATTACAAACAGGACCACTAAGGCTAAGTTGTGCCAAAAGTTTTCAATCAAACTTCATAAAATGGGCCCTTTTTCTCCTTGAATCAATTCACGATGGCCAAATAAAACCCCTGAAATTCTAGACATCCAATGTGTGGAAAAAAAAACAAAAAAACTAATATTTATCAATTAAAAATGAACAGAAATAAGAGAGTGAGAGGAATATTATGTTTTGATGAGCAGTTTTCCTCCTTTGATAAATTTGTGATGTGTAGAATTTCCTGATGGGCACTTTATTGGGTCCAATCTCTTGATGGGCACTTTTGTAGGACTCACTAATCACCTTCACCCACAATAAATCAGTTTGAACACTTCTGCTGAGTTCAAGTTATTCATGGTTCCTGACAATTATACTTATGTAGTTATCTTTGTATCTGGACTTAGCCCTGCTGTAAGTCTTCAAAGTAGAAACTTTAAATTTTTCGCACACACACACACACACACACACACACACACACACACACACACACACACTTCAATGAGTAGTGAAAGTGTTTTTTTCTTTGGTTTTTCAAAAATCACCTCCTACCCCCAAGTTTTCAGTGGATGGTTCAATTTATAATATTGGTTTATGCTAAATTTATTTGATAAAAATGAGCATATGTGGGCAGCGATGATTCATAATTTCCCTTAGAATGCTAGTTTTATTTAAAATCTAAAATTGGTTTATCTTTCGATGAACTTTTTAGCGCACTATTTTATTATGTTTCAGTTTAGTTTCACCTTTGACTATCTCTATACATTTTTTAAAAATTGATCAAATGAAATATTTTAATTCCATTTTTGCGTCATATGTAGGGTCTAATTCATTTAATCTAAGTGTAATTTTTTATTGTAAGGTATAATCAACCCACAAAAAGGAAATTGAAACTTTTTATTCATTATACGATTTCATGGTGGCAAAATCTGATGAAGATGTAATTATGCCTATTAATGAAGACTATACTTTTTAGAAACTTTGTATGACTTTTTCAAAGCAAAGATTAACAGAGAGTTGTAAAAAAAAATGTCCTGAAATATTACTTATTTCATGTAAAATAATACTTATTCTATTATTTAAATCTTTTTTTAATTATTATTACTAATTTTTTTTGTGATAGTATGAAATAATATAATAAAATAATGATAAATTGTTTATTCATTTGAATTTACTAGAAAAATATCAAATTAAATTACTTAAACAGTCCAAATTCAGTCAGGATATTTGTAACTCAGTGGCTTAGCAAGGTGGGGGTGAAGGGGAGCAGTTACCCCCAGGCATGAGCATGAAGGGGTGCAAAATTTCCTAAAATACTGGCAACAGGGGCAATCAGTTGGTTGTGAAATATGAAGACTTTTCTCTGTTCAGCAGAATCAATTACACCGAGTGCAAACTTGAACCAAGACATCAAGAAGGAAGAAAATTGCATAACTTTTGGAATGAACAACATGCAGACACAAATAATCTCATCTTTCCATACAAACTTGACCTGAGGAATTCAGAAAGATGGCCTTTGAGATTCACAAACATTATGACTATTTCAGGATAAAAAACAGCAAAAAATTTGAAAAGATGTTGAAGTTTGGTTTAAGTAGATATAGACTTTCTTCTTTGCTATAATATATTTTTCCTTAATCCTTGAAGTGTCTAATTTTTTGCCTGTGAACAGGCTGAAATAATGTCTGATATGGTTTAAACCAGTAGTTCACTAGATGGGTGCTTGCATGCTCTTGGGGGGATAGGTATGTTTCAAGGGGACATTCAGGTGACTAAGGACCTTGAGGGAGTGTTTGAGTTTCTAGAGGGGTTGTGGTGGAGATTTCATAAATATCTATGATTCTGATTCACAAATGGTTGCTGTTTATCTGCTTATGGACACGACGAGATATGGATGAGTACTTGAAAGAGCATGTTATCAAAGAGGCTAAAGCCCAGGCCTAACTCTTGCAAAAAAAAATAAAGAAAGTCTGACAGTATAATATTGACTACTTGCAATATGGTTTTACCCCACTGCTGACAAATCAGCAAAGGCCACTGTGTCTCATTTGTGAAGAAGCATTTTCTGATGAGGTTATGAAACAATTGTGACTTCAAGCTCATATTCATGAGAAACATCCACGTAGAATTGGTTGTGACATCACAGTATTTTGCAAACTGGAGGAAACATTCGAAATGCAAACTATTTGTGCATTTTCACTCTTCACAGAGAAAAGTTCTGATTCTGATGTTGATGTTGGTTTCAGTGCTTCCAACAACATTTCCAAAATTATCACAAAATGTAGAAAAATCATATAGTCGATGAAACCTTAGTTCTGCCACATATTCCCGAAGTTCCGATTACTGTTCTCAAGATGAATTTCAGCTAATGCTCTGAAATCCATCCCTCTCAGTCAAAACACCCTACCACATCATATTGATGAAATGGGAAATGACAGTTGTATGTAGAGTTGCACAAAATGAATTAGAATTACAACTGAATGAATCAACTTTATAATGCAAGGTATTGTTAATGGCTCATGTACAAATTATCAAAGAGGGAAGAACACATGAAGAAATGCTATTTTGTTGATCAGTGAAGAACAATGCAAACAGAGGATCACTCTATAAAGAGCTCAGGTCATATCTTATGACCAATAATATCCCAATAAAGAACATTAGTGCTTGTACAACAGATTGGGCACCATCAATGAGAGGTCGCCATGTTGAATTAGTTTAATTCATGAAAAAGATAATTCCTTGCCTTTTTGCAATCCATTGTGTTATTCATTGTTAGCATCTTAAAAAGCTTAGTTTTCTCCTCTATTCAACTTTTTCTGTTACAATTTCTGTAGTTAACAAGATAATAAAGAGGAATTAGATCACCTCCTCCTGCCCACTGGAGTATGCTGACTTTTTAAAGGTTCATGCATAAAGCACTTTTTTAATTTATTCGATTCGATTCATTATCTGTTAATAATGAATTATGTCAGAAAATTCTTCTTCTGGATGGAGATGCAAAGTATTTAGCTGCCATATAAGATAAAATGAATTTGCAGCTTCAAGGTGACAATTTCAGTTTATAAAAGGCCAAAACTGCTGCACCCACTTTCATTAGAAGGCTGGATTTTTCAAACTAAATATTAGCAGATGTTTTTTAGTTTTGTAGCATTAGTGCAGTAGAAGATTGCATTCCAACCAGGATTAGGAAGAATACTGTATGCATCTGCAGTCAATGAAAAATGATTTTGGGAATTCCTTTGAAGATTTGATTGATATGAATATTCCTGTCTTGGTTATGAATCCATTCATTTGCAAAGGTGAAGAACAAGAAATTGACTTGCAGGAAGAAATCATTGAGCTGCAGAATGATGAAGAAACAACACAAATCTTTGATCGCAGAGAAGATCATGAAAGCCTGACCCAGATGTTACCACTCTTGCAAAAAATCATCAAGCTCAAGCTAGTTGCAAAAATTTATGTATGTACCATTTCAAGTAATTTACTCATCAATAAACTTTTTGAATTGCTCTACAGCCACAATCAATTTGATAATGAGCACCTATTAGAAATTCATTGATGTACTTACTATAACATTTTCCTTAATAAAACCTTTTTTTCTTTATAAAAACAAGCTACTACACGTTTCTAAAAATTTTCTGTTGAGTACCTCTCATATCTATACGAGTGGGTTGGGGGCGTTGACATGTAGCTAGATGTCTGGACACAAAAAATAGAAAACTGTATAACTTCTGAAGTAAACAATATAACAAATGAACTCATTTTTCCTTACAATTCTTACCAGAGGAAATCAGAAAAATAGGTATATTTAAATTCAAACAAATTTTGACTCTATTCCAGGTCAAAAGCAGCAAAAAAGGTGAAAAGATGTTGAGAAATTAGATTACATTTTCATTTTTAAACTAGGTATTGACTGTTTGTCCTAATCTGTTTTTTCTTAATCCTCGAAGTTTCTGGTTTATGATTATGCTTGTTAACAGGCTGAAATAATAACCGATAGGGTCTTGAATTAACCCTATTTGCACCTAGTACATACCCAAGCTTGGACACCAAGAATAGAAAACTGAGTAACTTTTGAAGTAAACAATATACAGAAAAAAATGAACACATATTTTTCCTTACAATTCAAACCCAAGGAATTCAGAAGCATGGTTATTACTGAGACCCAAACACATCTGTCCTGTAATAGGCAATGGAGGAGGTGAGTAAAATTTTGAGCAGATCTTTGCAGAATTATCAGTTTATTCCAAAAGTTATGCAATTTTCTATCTTCTGTATGTAAGCTCAGGGTCACATTAGGTGTAATAAAGGGTTGGTTTAAACCCTTTCAGACATTATTTCAGCCTGTTAACAGGCAGCAAAAATAGATACTCCAAGGATCAAGAAAAAAGCAGAGAACAGGGAAAAAATGTTAATATCTTCTTTTTTCTTTAATTATGATCAGACTTCAACATGGTCTCACATTTTTTCACATTTTTGTCCTGAAATAGTCAAGATGTGTGTGAATTATGATATAAAAATAATTTTTCTGAATTCCCCAGCTCGAAAGTTATGCAATTTTCTATCTTCTTGATATCTCAGTTTGAGTTTGCTCTTTGGGTAAGTGATCCTACTGGACATGAAAAAATCTCCATTTTTCACAACCAACACTTAGATATACTTGAATCTATACATATGTAGAAGTCAAAAAACTAGAATTTGATAGGAGCCAGAGCCAGGACTATCATGTAAGAAGAAATGCTGTAGGTGAACTACTATTCATAAAGCTACTGGGGGCCCTGGAGGGTGGTGATTTAAAATCCCCCCCCCCCAGCTACACTCCCATTCACTAGTTCATGTACATGTAATAGTTCTCTTTTAAATGCTCTCAATCCATTAGATCATCAAACCATCTGGAGATTAGTTAGATTTTAGAAATGAAATGTATTTCAAGGTCTTAGGAGGAGGAGCTCTATTTACAATGTAACTATGATGATAAACTGGGATCTTACTCTCTGCCATTCTTATGGAATTATGAAGGTAAGTACAGATTACATGAATTTTCTTTTTTTTTTTAAATTTCATATGAATCATCTTATTTCTTTTCATTTTTCTAACATCATGTGGCTTGCACCATTTTTGATGTGGTGACAATGTCTTCTTGAAGAACTATTTTATGTATGTAAACTAGAAATCTAGCCTTTAATAATCATTTAACAGTTCAAAATCAAATAAATCAATTGCTAAAATGAAAAATAACCTTCAAGCCAGTTTGTATACCAAATTAAATTTTGGTCCAAGTCATATTCAGTAATTAAACTGATGTTAAATAAGATTTTTAAATTCTCAGATTGATAGAAATAGTTGTAGGAAAATTTTTTTTTTTAAGTCATGAAAAAAATGAAATGGAAAAAAACCTCGCACAATGTAGGGAAGGTGAACCCGATTTTGAATTGTGAAGTTTTGCATCCTTCATTATTAAAAATGGCTCATAAATAAAAATAGAAGTAAAGTTGTATTGTTACTGTTTTGAATAAATTGAATTGTTAAATTGTTTTTATCTGTTCGCTGTTTTCAACACTGAGTATGCGAAAGTCAGAAACTGTACTATCACGACCACTTTCTCTACATAGCCTAAATCAATGGGTAAAATTGAAACTACCCTTCAAATAAGTGTGAACACCAAATCAAATTCTGGTAAAAGTTATTTTCAGTATTTGAAGTTGTGTAATAATATTTTTTTCAAATCCCTGATAGATATAAAAAGTTGTAAGTTGAAAAAGAAAGTAGTCATAGACAGAAAGTCATAATTGTGTACTCTAGAAAAAAGTCCTAAGGAAAAAACTCAAGTCATATCTTTGGTTCCTAACCTGGAAAACAGAAGCCATTTGAAAAATGTACTAATAAGATTTGAAATATTTTCATTTATTCAATTTATAGAAATTAAAAATAAGTAATATTTTTAATCAAATTCACAATATATTAATGAAGTATAGTAGTCCCTCCAATTTCACAAACTTGATTATGCACATATTTTTTCCATCAATAAAAAGAACGTACTTTCACAAACTCTTGAAAGAAAAAACATGTTTCAATAAAAACATCAAAAACTGGATTCATAAGTCACACAAAAAAAATTCATTCATTAAAATTAAAATAAATTAGACTAACGCAAGTAAAATATCTCACTCTGTAAGTAAATGATAAAATGATCATCATTCCATGCAGTTGTTTGAGTCTGATTGTGTGCAATTTTCATAACTATATGGCAAGGTGTCAGAGTTGGGAGCAGTCAAAAAGTACAAGCAGAACTTTTATTTTATGAGGGGTCTGCACCTGGATCCCCTGCAAAATTTGATTGACTACTATAAATATTGCAGGTAAATGTCATATTCAATATAGTGGCAAAGTCTGACATCATCACCTGGCTTCCAGCTCTAAGCTCTTGAAGAAACAAAGGCTGAATTTTTGGAATGTGAAGTTATCACATTTACACCACATTATTTCAGGTGTAATTGTGAACATAAATGCTCGACCTCAATCATCTCAGTTATTGTTTACCAAATAATTTTATAGATGAAAATATTCACCTATCTTTTTTCTTATTAATAACATAAAGATTATTACAATAAAATAAACATGGATACTAGTTTCTGGTATTGTATCAAATGTTAATCACATTGTTATCAACAGTCTATCGAGTTAATGCTTCCTCAGCTCAAACTTTTTTGGAGAAAAAAACAAATTAAAAGTTTATCATACTGACAAACTGAGTAAAATTGCAGTTGAAATAACAAAAAAAAATTATTAGAAAAGAAACAAGCAGAATTTTCCCTGTTATTTTCAAGTATTACAATTAAAGAGTTTGGAACTGGAAGTCACATGATGACGTCATCACTTTACCACTCTACAAATAAATATTTTTAATGAGAGGAAATTTTTTCAAGTTCAAAACTCATGTGACTTGAAAGCACTCAGAAAGCACATGTCTTTGCCAATGCCATACACTAAGAGCTGAATGAAAATAAGATATTAAAAACAAGGAAGACAATGTAAGTATACAAATATTGAATTACTCTCTGAAATTTAGATTTAAGCTTTTTATTAACTTTTCATTTTAACCTCTTTTCCTGCAGAATAATTGAAATATCTCTCAATGGAAGAACTAATTTCTTGATCAGCACCAAAATTTGACTACTTTCTCCATAGACCAAGTTCCATCTTTCTACAAAATTCAGTTGATATTCATTGAGAACCTTTGGAGATATTGTGCAAAGATCAATTAATACATATACCTCTTCCAATTTCATTGCCAGAGGTGAATTTTAACTATCTTTGAAGTTGAAAGAATAAGTAATCAATTATGAAACAGGTCTGGTTAGTTACTCAATAGAGACCGTCACATGACCAACATCTTTGGCAGAATGCTGTGTTGGTGACAATCAGTTGAAAAATTAGAAAAAAAGATACTGAATAAATTACTCCTCTCACCTTCTCATTATAAGTTTTTGTACTTATCATATTGATGCTAAATTGAATATTCTTAGTTAGAAACCATCAACCAAAAATGTTTACATAGATTTCTTCAGTTTTTAAGCAATCCTGCCTGACTGGTTGGCTATGTATATATCAGATGTACTGGCTGCATCATTGAAGCCAGGGGGCTGGAATTTAAAACATTTACTCCTATGTCTAGAAAAAACACTTGGTTTTTTCATTTTTTGATTATTCTTCCCAAAAAAGGGGGTTCAATTTACAATATAAATTTATGCTTTATTGGTTCTCTATTTTGTGTTCAGCAGCATCCACGCTTGTTTTTTTGAAATTCAGACTTTTTTAGTGATCAATGCCCAACAAAAGGCGAGAGAAGTAATTTATTCATTGATGACCCGTTTTTTCACATTTTTACATTGATCCACCCTTGTAAGATATACTGCCAAAAGACATCAGTCACATGACAATTTTTTTGAGTGACTAACTAGACCTGTTTGTTATTGATTACTTTTGCTCAAATATTCTATGTTGTTTTATGATAATAAATAAAATCATCATCATTATCATCAGCCTTTTAGCATCTGTCATTGAACGTAGTCCTTCCCCAAAATTCACCACACCTTTCTATTATTGGTGTTGCAGAGCCAGTTCTCTGAATTTGTCTAGTTTGTCACACCATTTTACTTTTTGTTGGCCACAATTTTGCATATAATCTCTAGGGATTCACATTCAGAGTAGCGATGTCCAGCAATTGCCTGACATTCTCGCAACATGACCAGCCCATTGCCATTTTTTAATGGTTTTTATTATCTTAAGCTCCCGTCTTTTCTTCAATAGACTGTACAGTCTTCTGATCTCTCCATGTGAGGTTGAGTATGATTCTCTCTTGTGCCCGTTGCATTGTTTTCAGTTTGAAGGTCAATCTTTTGATTAGATTCCATGTTTCAGCTCCATTGGTGACTATCGGGAGGATGGATTTGTAGCTGACCCTTCTTCTGAGGACTAGTAGGATTTTTCTGTTCTTGAAAGTTGAGATTGCTCTACCAAAAGCTTGCTACAATGTTTTAACTTGTACAATGTGTATCCGCTAAGTTATCCAATCATTTCAGATATCTCATGAACTAATTGCGCAGATTTGCTGTAATTTACAACCAATCAGAAGGAAAGTCAATCCACTTATGTGAGCAGCACTCTCCCATAGGGTTATTCAATCAGCAGGGAGATGCCATTGAGTATGTTTGTATACTGTGTGACTATTGCTTTCAATGACTAGACAAGTCATTTTTCACATTTCGTGCAGATATTTTTTCTTATAAAACATCATATCACCCAGTTTTTTATACTGACTCCCCTTTAGTCCAGATACAACTCCCTTTCACTACTGTTTTTTTTAATGAGATTTTAGACTATGAAAGAGATTAAGGTGAATGTGGCAAGGCAAAGAGGACTTTATAAACTGTGTTCTAAAAGTTGGTGGGATGCTGGAATAAGTGTGTGAGGTCCCACTAGCAGTACTTTGAAGAAGGCACTATTGCTTAGGGTTGGCTATTTTTCCGTTAATATCAAATGGCTGGATAATTTGCAGACAGTCCTCAAATGCATCAGTTTTCAGTTATCCCTTATCAATAAATGTTTTTATTTTATTTTGCAGCAAAAGAATGTCAGTCCAAAAGGTAAAGAAAAGTCTTTTCCATTCTCAAATATTTTCTATTCTGTATCTAGAAAGCACTCAAGACAATTCCTCTGCCAACACTATTGTCAGAGAGATTAATCATGCATGGATCTGCTCTGAAATTAAATCAGTTCTTTTGTAATCAGTAGTCCACCATTTTGCAAAATTTCATAGAAATTCATTGAGAATTTTTGTAGATATCGCATGGACAGTGAAATAAAAGTTATTGGAAAAAAATGGAAAAATATCTCAAAAAGAAAAAATTGTGGATCTGCCCTAAAACTTCATTTCCTCTTCCTTACCCCATTCCCTACCCTGCAACAGAATTACAATCAAATTCATTCAGTAGTTCCGGAGTTATCTTGTGAACAGACAACACACATGGCCAAATACGTATACCCCTTTTCAACTTTGTTGACAGAAGTAAATTGTGAAGTTTTTTTCAAATCATGCAGTGATCAATTTTTCTTATTTTATACTGTGCAAGATACCTATATGCATTTAATGTAATGTAAGTGAATCAAACATACTTCAATAAGTATTCTTCGGAGAGACCAAGCTGAAAAAATCTTTTGTTCCTCAAAGAATTTTTACGGACAATTGAACTCTTTGTTATTCATAATCTTAATAACTATCACATTTGGGTAGTACACCTGAAGATGGCCGTAGAATTGATAACATAAACATAATATAAACAACAAGGAGTTCAATCATCCAAAAAAACCTTTAATGACCCTCCTCAAACCTGTAGAAAGGACAATCTTTTGTTCTAATTCAATTGTATATTATCTTATTTTAGTACTAGAAGATGGAAGGTATATAACTCTGTAATAATCACATTTGGTGCAAAAGAGTTACTTTGTTTCTTAGTCCATTAAGAAATTCTAAAAATGCAAATACTTTATTCTTAAATTCAATTCAGTCCAATGATTGTCAGGAAAGCAGAGGGCCTTAGACTTCACAATAACTTAATAAGTATACTCACCAATAAAGAATTACATTTTTTGTTTTTGTATTTAATATTTTTTTTTGTTTTCTTTTCAGCTATCTACTTTTCTTGTAAGTTGGACAGTTTTTTTTGTTTTTTTTTCATTTAAAAAATAATGATTTCATTCACCCTGCTGCAAAATATCCATGGATTTGAGTATTTGCAGCCCCTTAGTGCCAATAACCCCCACAAATAGCAAGGGATAACTGTACGATGCATAAAATTTCCACAAAGATGTCTGCTAAAGCTTCATCATATTCTCTTGTCTGAATTTTGCTAGATTGGGTGTTTTAATCATTGTGTGTGGTAAAGTTGAACCATTTTCCTTGTTTATGCTGCTATTTGAGGTTAGCAAAGAATTCGATAAATATGGCTTTGCAGTATAGTTACTGCTTCTCATGTTAAGCACTAAAAACAATTGGTCAAGGGTCTAATTACCCTAATCAGACACCTGATGATTTAAAGGTTAATACTTGCAATAACTTTATTTCACAATATTTTTGGCATCTTCTTCAGGTATTCATTTCTCTCTGTATTAAGGATGACCAATTAATTTAAGAAGCCTGGAAAAAAACAAAGAACACCTGAAGAAGGTTAGAGGGTACTCAGTCAAAACATTGTGAAAGAAATTACAACATAGACAAAGAAAATAGTCTTATCTATACTCCACACAATCATCATAATTTCATTTATAATTTGATGTTATAAAAGTTGTTGATTGTTTATATTGAAAGAAAATCAAAGAAATTGATTGTTGCATCTTTATGAAAAAAATGTATTCTTCATATGTAGTATAATAATAGCTTTAAATTGTTTTTTATGACTGCTGGATAGTGTCATGAAACCATAGCCAGCAGACAGGTTGGGCTGTGCTAATATTAAAATTTGTAGTTGAACTTTGAGTCTCCAATATCCTTCAATCAGTTGTTTTTGAATGCATTAACTAATTTGGAGGAAATAGTCTTTTCACTGGCCTGGTAACTGTAAATTCCTTCTCAACCCAGAGAATGTCTGTTCCTGGAGTCTTTTCACAATGTTTTTTAATGGAAAAAAAAAGCTAATGGAAATTTTTCAGATTTTATGTAAGGGAGGCAACTCGATATTCACTAAGCTTAGTGAATTTCACGACCCAGACGTTCAGAAAGTACCCAATTTTATTCTGAAAAGATATTTATATTTTCCCCTCTTATCATTGAGTTATTTTTCTTTTTCAGTTATTTCACCTGATGTCTACCGGTCTGTTACTGAGACCTTGGTAAGGATTATTTATCAGGAGTCTTCCTGAAATTATCAGCAAACTTTATCAGCTCATAGTCCCATTTATAATTGAGTATTTACTACTAGCTTAGTAGCATATTTGTCTATCTTTGTACTAGGAGCAAGGAAATGCTACTTGATACAGTGAGTGTCTAATTGTAACTGCCTGTTACACTCTAGCTGCTCCTATTTATACTTCTGGTTGACTTATGCTTCTGGAGTTATGTTCTCTTGGAAATATGTAAGCATATAACAGCATCCATTACTCTGTTTCATGTCAAATAACCTGTTAACAATTGATCTTGGCAAAGATTTCAATGAATTCTTTATGTATATCATATCCTTAATATACATTTTTATGAAAATTTCAATAGCATTATGTAGATTTATATTATTAAAAAAATCAATGATAATGGAAAAATTTTGACGATAATCAAAAAGACTCAAGAGTGATGCGTGCCAGATTATTATGCACATACTTTTTTCATTTTTTCAATTCTGCTACCGTGGAAGAATTTGGATATTTTCTTTAACAAATATTGGCATAGCATTATCATGCAATGCCTGCAAATATTGAACTTAGATGTAGAGGTGGTAAATAATATGAGGGATCTTTTTGTAATTTTTCAATTTTTATTTTGCCAAATTATTATGCATGAATAGAAAAACATAGGAAGACACAAATTAATTATTGATCAAATCATTAGATGGTACAGTTTGAATGAAGGAAGTTTAGATAAGCTAAAAACTAATATACATGAAATACTGAAGCCTATGAATTAACATGCAATTTAAAAAACAAAAAAATCCAATACAAATCATTTCCTTTGAATTATACAATCCATTCATGAATCAATTGATTCATCCATTGACGTTGTTAAATTTTCAATTTCTTCAGCTGTGATAGTTCACACACTTGTCACAATAGCTTGGCATAAGTCTTCTTTGTTAGCAAAGCAATGTCAAACTACATGCACTTTCTACTTGAGGATGCTTCAGAGATTTTCAATTGGGTAGAAATCTAGGAAAAATGGTGGCCAGTCTATGTCTTCATTTTTGCTATGTTGGTACAGCTCAGTGTTACCAATGTGTGCTGAATTATTTTTCTTCAACTTTTGTAAAATTAAATTTACAATAATATAACCCCTGTGCATAATAATTTGGCACAGACAGCAAAATCAAAATGGCTCTGTATACAGGGATGCCCTTATACAGTTTCTAAAGTGATTATTCAAAATTTCATGCCTTCACCATTATGAAATGTACTCAGTATAACAAGTTTTAAAAGGGTCCCTTGATCATTTGAAAAATCTTGGAATGATTGTAAAAACTCAAGCCTACATTTCCTGAAGGAACTGCAAGTGTAACTGCACAACAGTCTAGCACACCATCCAACTTTAATGAAAGCACAAAAAATTACATACTACCTTCACAAGAGAAGTAACCAAATACTTCAAAACTGTCCAGGGGATCTGGTTTAGCATTATAGCTACATTGTAAATAGAGCTCTTTCTCTTAAACCATAGAAAATCAATTTTTTTCAAATCTCTATATAAGTGAAATACACAGCTTAAGGATGCTCCAATTGGAATGGCATTGGCATATTGAAAACCGTAGAAGGAAAAATGGTGCCAAAAATAATTGGATCAGGTGTGGTTAGTCACTCAATGGAAACTGTCATGTGACCATTGTCTTTTGGCAGCATGCCATGTTAAAAAAAACTGAAAAAAACCCATGGTTAACAGTTTCTAAAATAGAAGAACAGTAGTTTGCTTGCAGCACATGTGTAATCACACAAGTAATTTGCATCAGTTAGAAGCCATTGACCAAAACTATCAAAATTGGTTTCTTCAGTTTTTTAGTTGGTCAGGCTGGCTCTGTATGTATGTATTTATGTATGTATGTATTATGCCTGCAGGCTGCACCAATAGAGCAAGAGGAATCGAAATTTGAACATTAACTTCTAAGGGTTTTTTTTTTTTTAGCCCCACCCTCGCCTGGTTTTAGTTGGAGGTTCAATTTTTATAGTTTGTGCCTGCTTGTTTTGTTTTTTGGTTTTTTTTTAAAATTCATACTTTCAAGTGATCACTGCCCTATAAAAGGCGAGAGAAGTAACTTATTCATTGATCACTCCTTCAAATGTTCTAATTGATCACCCCAACACAGTTTGCTGCCAAAAGACATGGATCATGCAATTGTTTTTATTGAGTGACTTACCAGACATTTTTGTTTTTATTTTTCAGGAGAATAACACGAGAGAATGGAATTAGTGAATTGTGCTGTTATTGCACAAAGAATGATCTCTATTCACGAAGACACATTATTCCAGAATGCGAAAAAGCTTGGGAAAAAGAAAAAAATTTTGAAAAATTTGGGAGTGAATTGGGATATGCTGGATCACCAATTTGTTCTCGTCATGCATCAGAAAAATGCCCAAGTGAGTAGAACTCAAATATCAATTTACTATTCTTGACAGAATTTTGTTAGACATGGTATATAAATCATTATGTATAATATGGTCAGACTATTTTCCTCATCTCTGTGTTCGTTTGTCCACTAGCTTCAACTGTGTAACCTCTAGGCTTTGTTGGGTGTCCAATTATGCAAGCACTCTAAGTAGATAAACATAATGTCTGACGAAGACCGGAGGATACACAGATGAAATGGTGCAAACGAAGCAACACATATACAAGGAAAATAGTCTGGTCATATACATAATCATAGATTTACTTGTTACCATATTTCTTTGTTTATAACAAAAAATATTGTATCTAAACCTGAGCAAAAATGTGGGAGATTGCTATACTTGGATGCATGCAAGGAAAAATTTCCTACAGAATTAAAATTGTACCCACTTGGATTTTTTTTATTTATGTTATTTCATTTGATGTATTTGATTAATTACCATTGTACCAGTACACAATATGAAAATAGTGAATAACAGTTGCAGTACACAGATTTAGAACATCAAAGCAGGAAAATGCGTGAACTGCCAAACTGTAGTGTCAAACAGGATACTCTGTCTGAAACAGCTCTTTAAACTGCAGGATATCCAATTTAAGTTTCAGGTATAAGTTATATTGATGATAGAGGGGTTTTTTTTCGAATAAGTTTCACAAATTAAGTTTTTTTTATCTATGCTAAAAATGTTAAGATATATGAAATTTAAGTTTCAAGTGTAAGTTATATAAATAGTTGTAAAGATTTTTTTAAAGAATTTCACAAAATCTTATATTTTCACAAAAAGGTTAAGATACATAAATTCAGCTTTTAGATGTAAGTGATAGATAAAAGTTGTTTTTTTTTTTTCAGTTGGAAAAATTAAAAGACTTGAAATTTTAATGGTGTATGTCACAGATAATCAAAATTGTTGGATGAAAATAAATTTCACTAACAATTATATTTAGTGCACAAAAAAGTTGAAAAGAGTTAAAAGTAACGTTAATATAAAGATATACATAAAGTAATAAAAAAGTTATTAAGATATTCAACTTTTATCTAAATAAAAGGAAACCCGAAAGACCTCAACAACTATAAGCCTATAAGCCTACTCAACTGTGTATACAAACTTTTCACAAAGATCATCACCAACCGAATCACAAAAACACTCGATGAAAACCAGCCATGTGAACAGGCTGGCTTTAGAAGAAGCTACTCGACCATGGACCACCTGAACTTGATAAATCAGCTGAAAGAAAAAGCAGCTGAATATAAACTACCACTTGCCATAGCATTCATCGACTTCAAAAAAGCGTTCGACTCAGTAGAAATCCCTAAGGTCATGGAGGCCATCAGTCGGCAAGGCGTAGATCCAGTATATGTTGAAGTGTTGAAACATATACACAATTACGGCAGCTCATTTATCAGGCTACATAAAGACTCGGACCCCTTCCAGCTCCAGAAAGGAGTAAGACAAGGTGATACCAGCTCACCTAAACTTTTCACAGCCTGCCTCGAGATGATCTTCAGAAGACTAGACTGGGAGAGTAAAGGAATTAAAATAGACGGCGAGTATCTGAGCAACCTCAGATTTGCACACGACATAGCCCTTTTCGCAGAGAACCTACACGACCTCCAACTAATGATAGATGAACTAAATGAAGAGAGCAAGAAAGTTGGCCTACACACGAACTTCAGCAAGACGAAGATCATGTGCAACAACCACATTGGAGATAAAAACACTAAGATCGAAATCGAGGACACAGAACTCGAGAAAGTAGACCACTACATCTACCTAGGGCAACGAATCTCCATGAGACCCTCAAAAGAAGAAGAAATCAAGCGAAGAATCACACTAAGATGGCAAGCCTTTGGCAGAGCTAGCTCAACCTTCAAAAATAATAAGATCCCATTAATCCTAAAGAGAAGGGTATATAACCAATGCATCCTCCCAATAGTCACTTATGGAGCTGAAACATGGAACTTAACCAAGAGACACACCCGTAAATTGAGAACCATGCAACGTGCACATGAAAGAATAATGCTCGGCCTCACATGGAGAGACCACAAAACAGCACAGTACATCCGAGAAAAGACAAGAGTTAGAGACATCATAGAATCCATAAAAAAATCTCAAGTGGCGGTTGGCTGGCCATGTTGCAAGAATGGCAGACAATCGATGGACATCACGACTCACAACATGGATTCCCCGAGACCACATGCGCAACCGAGGCTGGCAAAATGTTAGATGGAGAGACGAGCTAGACAAGTTCAGGAAGTACTGGCTCCGTGACGCCCATGATAGAAAAGTGTGGCGAATCCTGGGGAAGGTCTATGTCCAACGACGGACGCTAAAAGACTGATGATGATGATCCTAATTCTCCAAAGCTTGGGATGTATATAAGTAGCAGAAAACAGCATTGACTCCCCTTACCAAATCTTCTAATATATTCATGTTCCCATGAATTCTTTTTAATTCTTTACCTTTTTGTAATTTGTAAGATTTTGTTAAAACTTACATCTTGATAAATGTCAGTAATTTGCTGTCGGTGAATCTTCCGCAACTCTAATTTCATTCCTATTTTCCACCGTATCCAGTAAACGTATGAAACAAGAATTCATACCTGAGGAAATATGGTAATCCCCATGAAAAAGAATTGACTGAAATGTGAGTTTCCCCTCTATTTGAAAGTTGAGCATTACTATGAAAACCTTTCATGAGTTGAAAAAGCATAAGTCAGGGGAGTGATCACCATGAATGGGAAATATTTTTGAGCATCCCCAGAACAAAAAAAGGTGGCAATGGTATGTATGGCTGAATCATTGGAGATCGTGGTGGTGGCAGATACAGGAGACTTGGGTGTAGAAGAGAGAGGAAAAGGGTGGGCACTGCTCCTAAATAGATGTTAATTTGATACAGGGCCTATAACAGATGAGTGCTGGGGTACATTGCACTTTGGTCTGGTTGGATGAGCCTGTAGTAGATAAAATTGGATGATTGCTGAAGCTGGTAAGAGGCCCCCTGATAAAATTCCTCTTGGAGGCCCTGATTTGATAGTTAGATCAAAGCTACCTCACATGACTTGAAAAAGTCCTGTGTGCAGTCATTCTCCTTTTGCTTGGCATCAAAGTAAAATATCTGCTTTTGTTCAATATTGTATATTTCTAACTCAACAAAGGATGAAAAAAATGTGTCCCATGATCCTTTCAAAAGCTGTAATGCGGGATGAGTTTATAATTCCAGTTATTTTTAGTTACCCACTCATATATAAATACATCAATGAAGAACACATGAGATTATAATTGGCATCAACGGATTTTCTTATTCTACTTCAGTTGCTTTTTCTTTCCTGTTTAGTTTCATTTTTGTCAGCCATTTTGCCTATTTTCCATAAAACAAATGCTACACCACTCTCTAGATCAGGGGTCACAACCTATATTGGGAGTGATCAATCAAACATTGGAAGAAGGAGTGATCAATGGATAAGTTACTTCTTTCATCTTCTGTTGGGCAATAATCACTAAAAAGTTCAAGTTTTCAAAAAACAAGTGGGCACAAACTAGTGACCAATTTAGCTAGAAGTTACATTACAAACTGAACCTGCTCCTTAGAAACCTATTTTGATGGATTTTTTCTTTTAAAACTTTTTTGTAGATATAATGAGTAAATGTTCAAATTTTCAGCCCTCCAGCTCCATTGATGTGGCCTGTATACATGATTCATACAAAACCAGTCAATCAGACCAGTTTAAAAACTGAGAGAAATTTATGTTGACTGTTTGGATGTGAGTTTTGGTTGACAGTTTCTAATGAATAACTTTGTATGATCATTTTTATTTGTCTTAGCCCACAAGGCACAGAAGCATTCCAAATCCAACCCACCTCCCGAAAAATTAGCCTACCCCTGCTTAAGATGAAAATTCCAGTTTGTTCACATCATTATCTTGTTCTTTTCTTTTTTTTCCGACAGAATGTCCCGCTAATCAAAATGTTTGTGGTCTAAAGATCCACTGTCCAAACAACATGGTCTATGAAAGCTGTAACATTACAGAATTGTTGCCCAAAAGGACCATGAGATGTAATGACAATTTACAGTGGGAATATGACTTTCTTTGCAATGAGAGTAAGAATTTTTTTTGTTGCTTCAAATGTGGACTTCAAACTCTGAAAGTTTCATTCACAGGCATTGATCATTTTGTTACTTACTAGGGATGTATATATAGAAGAGACTGGGGACAGTTGCCACACTTTTTGCATTTCTGTAAGTTACTCAGAAACTATTTGAACTAGACCAACCAAAGTTGTGTATATTAAACTTAAATCCGTCTGCTGATTACCCATATCATTCACATTGTTTATATTGTTCAAAATATTTATTTGAACAGAAGAAGTCAGATGTTGCAACTGACCCCAACCCTGGGACTGTTGCAACACTAATCAGGGACAGTTGCATCTTGCTAAAAATAAATTTAATTTCACTGATTGATTTTTGGTTTTTGTCTCAATGAGCATAGTATTCTGAAAATACGTATTATTTTATAATGATATTAAAGTATTATTTATTCATACACAATCATATATCATTATTGATTTTGTTAATGCATAGAACGAAGGCCAACCTAGAGTCAATGTGCAAAAGTTACAGATGCTGTTCAATTATTCCATATTTCAGTATTAGACAGCAAGAATGGAAGTTTGCAATACAGGAGACTTGGGTGTAGAAGAGAGAGGAAAAGGGTGGGCACTGCTCCTAAATAGATGTTAATTTGATACAGGGCCTATAACAGATGAGTGCTGGGGTACATTGCACTTTGGTCTGGTTGGATGAGCCTGTAGTAGATAAAATTGGATGATTGCTGAAGCTGGTAAGAGGCCCCCTGATAAAATTCCTCTTGGAGGCCCTGATTTGATAGTTAGATCAAAGCTACCTCACATGACTTGAAAAAGTCCTGTGTGCAGTCATTCTCCTTTTGCTTGGCATCAAAGTAAAATATCTGCTTTTGTTCAATATTGTATATTTCTAACTCAACAAAGGATGAAAAAAATGTGTCCCATGATCCTTTCAAAAGCTGTAATGCGGGATGAGTTTATAATTCCAGTTATTTTTAGTTACCCACTCATATATAAATACATCAATGAAGAACACATGAGATTATAATTGGCATCAACGGATTTTCTTATTCTACTTCAGTTGCTTTTTCTTTCCTGTTTAGTTTCATTTTTGTCAGCCATTTTGCCTATTTTCCATAAAACAAATGCTACACCACTCTCTAGATCAGGGGTCACAACCTATATTGGGAGTGATCAATCAAACATTGGAAGAAGGAGTGATCAATGGATAAGTTACTTCTTTCATCTTCTGTTGGGCAATAATCACTAAAAAGTTCAAGTTTTCAAAAAACAAGTGGGCACAAACTAGTGACCAATTTAGCTAGAAGTTACATTACAAACTGAACCTGCTCCTTAGAAACCTATTTTGATGGATTTTTTCTTTTAAAACTTTTTTGTAGATATAATGAGTAAATGTTCAAATTTTCAGCCCTCCAGCTCCATTGATGTGGCCTGTATACATGATTCATACAAAACCAGTCAATCAGACCAGTTTAAAAACTGAGAGAAATTTATGTTGACTGTTTGGATGTGAGTTTTGGTTGACAGTTTCTAATGAATAACTTTGTATGATCATTTTTATTTGTCTTAGCCCACAAGGCACAGAAGCATTCCAAATCCAACCCACCTCCCGAAAAATTAGCCTACCCCTGCTTAAGATGAAAATTCCAGTTTGTTCACATCATTATCTTGTTCTTTTCTTTTTTTTCCGACAGAATGTCCCGCTAATCAAAATGTTTGTGGTCTAAAGATCCACTGTCCAAACAACATGGTCTATGAAAGCTGTAACATTACAGAATTGTTGCCCAAAAGGACCATGAGATGTAATGACAATTTACAGTGGGAATATGACTTTCTTTGCAATGAGAGTAAGAATTTTTTTTGTTGCTTCAAATGTGGACTTCAAACTCTGAAAGTTTCATTCACAGGCATTGATCATTTTGTTACTTACTAGGGATGTATATATAGAAGAGACTGGGGACAGTTGCCACACTTTTTGCATTTCTGTAAGTTACTCAGAAACTATTTGAACTAGACCAACAAAAATTGTGTATATTAAACTTAAATCCGTCTGCTGATTACCCATATCATTCACATTGTTTATATTGTTCAAAATATTTATTTGAACAGAAGAAGTCAGATGTTGCAACTGACCCCAACCCTGGGACTGTTGCAACACTAATCAGGGACAGTTGCATCTTGCTAAAAATAAATTTAATTTCACTGATTGATTTTTGGTTTTTGTCTCAATGAGCATAGTATTCTGAAAATACGTATTATTTTATAATGATATTAAAGTATTATTTATTCATACACAATCATATATCATTATTGATTTTGTTAATGCATAGAACGAAGGCCAACCTAGAGTCAATGTGCAAAAGTTACAGATGCTGTTCAATTATTCCATATTTCAGTATTAGACAGCAAGAATGGAAGTTTGCAATACAGCAAACTTTGTGTATTTATTCTACAAAACTGCGATTGTTTTAAAAACTGATTTTTGTCCCACTCCAGTGAATGTTAACTGCAACATCAGGTTTCCTGAAAGGCTTTTTAAAATGTTTTTAAAAACTGATTTTTAAAGACAGACAACCCAAAGTGATACAGCTAATGAACATTTTAAAACATTCTTGAAAACTGATTTATAACAACTTGTAACCATCTTCAACCCTATCAGCCATGACGGAATACCATGTGTTAGCTAGACTCACTGACTTTGACACATGGTAATCATGTTACTTTGAAGTCAACTAAACAATTATTCAAACTAAATAAGTTTTGATTGATTCATGCAAATTGTCAAAACAGTAAGACATCTTATGAAAAAAATTGCTCCCATACCTCCAAAACAGTATTTTTTTTTTATGAATGCAACCACAAGTGTTGAATGCATCATCCGTCTTCCTGGTGGGGTTGGGTCTAACTGTGTGTGCAGTATGAGTGTCATTACCCAAGCACATTTCTGATTGGGGGAATAAGAGTTGTTGCAACCATCCCCAGCCTTCTTTACCATTGTTTCTCCAAATATAAACCCTGTATTTGAGATTTTAGAGAAAAAACAGCCATCATGAATTGATGTCACAATCATTAACAATGGCTAACTATATCAAATTTGCTATTTTTTGACCCAGTGTTCCATGTTCTATCTTAGTGTCATTCACCCTCAAGTTTTTTATTAGAAAAATTTTCATTCACCTATACATAAATTTCCCTGTTTTTGATTATTTTCATCTTATTATAATATTCCTTGTGTATCATTTCATGCATAATTATTTTTGTATCATGAAAAAAAACATAAATTAACTCATTTGTTGAATGTTTTATTTTAATCATGTTTTTTGAACATCCTAAAAATATGTAAAGAAAACACCAAAAATTATTATAATTTTTCTATTTCACATAAATTTAGCTAACTACAGTCTTTTAACTCAATATCATTTCTAAAAATCTAATTTATCTTATCGTACATGTTCATCTCATAAATTACTTTTTTAAGAACAGAAAAAAAAAGATAATTATCCAAGTAAATTAAGTCTTTCACCCTTCATTCTTCATTCACTCTTCATTTACCTCTCTAGTTTCATTCATCCCCAAAATAATTTCATTCACCCTTGGGTGAATCATTCACCAGTTTGAGAATCACTAATCTAAGATATTTCTGGAAATTCACACATTGCCTTTTTCCTGTAGCATGTACACCAAAATTCAAAATCCAAAATGGCATCGTCGAATGTCATGAATCTAATCACCAAATTGTCTGCAATTACTCTTGCAATGATGGATATGGAGCATCGTCAACAACAAATCTCACCTGTGCTGAAGCGAAAGTTACAACTTGTTATATCTGTAGGTTTTTTTGGTTCTTGCTTTTTTTTATTTGATTTTTCTTTATCTCTTAGATTTATAAACCGCTTGAAACCACTCCTGAACACAGATGTTTTCTGGTGTATCATGATGTTTTTTGACTCAATTTTAAAAGTAAACTTGAAAATAAAGTTAGCAACACAGCCATCGTTAGATCTTAGTACGAGAAAAGAACCAGCACATCTATGGTCTGACTTACAGGCTTGTTTTATGCTGATTTGTTCATCTTCACCTTTTCCTACCATTCTGAATCAGATTTAAATTGGAATTTTATTTGATTAAGACTGTGCACATTCCAAAGGTATATGTTTGGAAGGGACCAGACTTCATGACAGGTAGAGCAGCCTGCCATAATTGTCATGTAAAATGATTTTCCATCCATCATACAAAACTAGGGCCCTAAAGTATTTTATATCTGAATTTAAATAATTCTAAAGTCAAGGGAATTAATTTTATTGAAACTAAGACGAAAGACCTATGATTCTTAATATTTTACATATTTCTATTAGATTTATCAAGAACCAATCATCCAAAAAACTTCAAACTCAACAATGCACTGCTTTGTGTGCTGATAAATATATTGGATGAATGGTAGATGGATGTTAACTTAACATTCACCACAAATTTCTTCAATCGTAGTTAGATAACGGTCCGAATGTGTTACTGGATCCTAATTGTTCATAAAAATGATAAGCATTTTATTGTCATAAAACATTTTTGATTTATAACAACTAGTTCTCATTTTCAGCTTCTTCCAAATGGGAACCATGGTACTCTGTAATAATTGGTAAGGATTTCACCCTTTTTTATTGATTAGACCATGGGTTGCAAAAGTGGTTGATATCAACCAAAGCCCATCAAAATGATTACTAATGTAAATAAACAAAAAATTCTATTGAATTGAATTGTAATCATGTTGAATTTCATCCACATTATTATTACATCAAGTATTTCCAAACTTTTCTTTTGGCTATTTTCTCCTGTTAACCAATTTTGGGTGTCCTCTAAATATTGGGGCCACTAGTGCCACTCATTCAGCACCCCTATTAACGTACCACTGATACTATCCAAGAGTTTGAACTTTTGGGGTCAAAAGCTAACATCAGAATAAGAAATTAAAATATTTAAAATCCAACTTGCTGATCCAGATTTCTGATTTATAGGCATTTAAGTTTTCAATATATAAGATTAATTTGGTACTTTTTTCGGAAGATTTGGCATGTTTTAGTCCAAGATGTTGGTTCGTTTGATCAATTTCTATTGGCAGCCTTAGCTGGGGATTAATGAGGGATAGAGGATTCCATAAAGGGATTGACAGTCTAAAACGTTTGGTGACCTCTGGATTAGACTCATTATTTCCCATAGTATTAACCTCTTGGATTTCAGAAAATATTAATACAAGCAAAGACTGTATTACTAGATAACTACTACGGTTCATGTTTCTTTTCACATCGTAAATTGTAGGTAATGGTAATCCGTGTCTTATTGTCAAATATGATAGTTGAATGCAGCATACAAAGGCTCCAAAAAATAAACCTATATAACATATTGATCAAATATTAGTGCAATAATGGAATTAAAAGTCATCAATTTATTCTATATAAGATACCCAGAACGTCAAAAATCTCTGGATGTGCCTAAAAAGAAATTACAACAAAAGTTTGGCATGTTGGATGCACTGTTTCTATTGTGCCTAAATGAATTCATAGTGTGCATTATTCTGATAAAGAAGGAAATTGTAGCTTTCAACTTCATTTTCACTCTGATACCTAATAAATACGCTGTATAGATATACTTCTTGGAGTGTTTGTATGACATTTTGGAGCTTTTATATGCTGTGTTAAACTACCATATTTTTTCATGTGTAAGACCAAGGATTAACATTATCTCCAATTAATGACATGAAAAGTAACATAAACCAACTATTAATTACATAGTTCAAAAGACCAAAGCTTACAGAAATTACTTCACTGGTTTACCATTGCCTTTGGTACATTTTCAAATCCATTTTACTATACTTTGCTGCGGTAATGTCTCTTGCCTAGAACTGTGGCTTTAATCTTAGATTGATGATTGACATTGACTATTATCATTTTATTATTAGTTTTACTCCATCCTACTATTGTTCCTTTTTATCTCAATACTCTTGGTCAATATACTCTTCATTATTACTATTGTTTTTTTATTTCAATACAAGTTACTCTATCTTATTATTGTTGCTCTTCATTCCAACACTTTAAGTCGATATACTCTTCATTTGATGGTAAATCTACCAAATCTATCTAAGATCCTCCTATTCGGAGATGTATATTATGTTTGGCAAAGATGTGGGAACCCAAAGAAGAGATACAAGAATTCCTCAACTCCTAAATTCATAAACTGCTTGTAATTGACAGTGGAACTTTTAGTGAATATCTTGTAAAAGAATGTAACTCATCTGTGAATTGAATAGGGAAAAAATTATCGAATGGTCAAAGGAATTTTTAATTAGAAGTTATTTCCCTTGAAATTGACTTTCCATTTTTTTATATGAATCCAAAGATTATAAAAGATCCTCATCTCCTGTGGAATCAATCATCATTAGTGGCCAGCAGAGGCAGCCAATAAGAAGACATGGTGACATAAGATCTACTAAACAACCTCCCTTGCCAGAGCAAATTGCTAAGCAAGGACAAAATAAAGGAAGCAGCTCTTCCTCCAGCTACCAGACCTTCCCCTGAAACCTTTATGGCAATGTCTGTCTCTCTTGCATAGGCCCATTGTCCATCTGAAAGCCTACAATGGAGTGAAAAAATCTGCTAAATCTTTGTCTGTGAAGCCAAGCTATGATTTAACTCTGAAATTCATTTGGAAAAAAATCAATACCAATAACGACTAAAATTATCTCCCTTTGATGATGAGGTTATTTTTCTTTGAAATTCAATTCACAAAGGGACTCAATTATTTTTTGAACTTCAACACTTGCATTATAACAAGGGACACGTGTATTGATGGTGATGTTGATAACAACGAGTGACAAAACTATAAAGCTCTTAAAATTGGTAAAAATAATCTGAGTAATTTACATATCATTTTCTTGAAGCTTCTTCCACTTTAGAA